>VYZS01103877.1:17150-43979 GCA_013400695.1 Neodrepanis coruscans
CATACTTCACTCAGACCAAGCAAGAAGAAAATTGTTATTTGAGTGGTGTTTTAAAAGGTGTACACAAAGCAGGACAAGTACAGATTCACAACAGTTGACTGTACACAACCCAAGTTATTTTTTTTTAGAACGCAACTTCCACTGTGTGTTCAACTCATCCCTCCACTAACATGACTTGAAAATCTGAAACAAAAAGACAAGAACAGCACCACATCTTGCAAATGAAAATATCAACTGTGGGGAAGCAACTTACAAAACTACAAAAAAATTAAAGGAAGGCAGGCATATTTCAGTAATGGATATCAACAAGAGGAATCCAGTTACAAAGATTTTAATTATTAACATGGAATTTAATTAGGGTGCTTGAGAGAACTCTCCCACTATTACAAAGAATGCCAGCAAGCTTTCAGCAACAACACCTGGTCAAGATTTCAGGCTGACGTCTCACTGACAAGAGTAAGGTCTCTTCTTATTTCTGTGAAGGGTTTCAGTGTTGACTCAGAGGGAAGAATGCCATCTACTGAATTACTCAGACAGAACTGGCACATCCCACCTATATTTACCTGGTCTCAANAACCTATATTTACCTGGTCTCAATATGCAGAGGAAAGTTTTGTTCATCTTCTTACTGGTGTGAAGATTAACAGAGGAGAAAGGAAAGAAAGAAGGAAGGAAGACCAGGGAAAAAAATGTCTAAAAAATAGGTCATTTATAGCTGTAACTACTGGCAACTGGTGGATTTGGCCAAACTAAAAATAAATTCAATGCTTTAACAGCAACAGGAATATTATAAACTTCTTTACAGCCGACAATCATCCCCTGAGGGAAGCAATAACACTTTAGAGGTGACCCAGCTCAGCTGTAGACATGGATATGCTCGTCCTTTCAAATACAAGAGAGCCAAAGAAGGAGGTCTCAGCATTACCCCCACTCATGCATAACTTTAGCTCCCTCCCACCCCAACACTCTTCCAGACCATTTTAGCCAGCTCACACAGGAGGGTTTTATTCCACCAGCAGTACTAAACCAAGCGGCACAGGCATGGCACCACAACATTCACAAAGCACCATTCAGCATCACCAAACAAAGATCCCAATCCACTGCAATCAATGGATGCTTGATGCTGATGCAAGTCCTAAACCATTTATGTTAGAACCTACTTAAACCTCCAATTTAAAGGATCGATTAATTTTCATCAGCACTTTTTGCCCTCTTCTTCACACAACAGAAAAAGTACAATGCAAAGATACAAAACTTTGCATTGGACTATGTTAAAATATCTCTTGAGCTGAATAAAGTTTAATTAAGGCCTACTCTGGTATCCTCTTATATTAATTAACAGTTTACTTGGAAATTCCCACCATATGGTACTGTAGCAGATGTTAATCATGTAAGGCCAAACACTTTGAAATTAATGTTCTAGGCACTTGTCTGAGGTACCGAGTGTCCTAAATGTCTACTTAAAGGATAAACTGGAAATGCCAAATACAAGATCACAGGCATAGCTATTTTCTCAAAGATAATATTATTTGGCAGAGAAGCAGTACAAAACAGGCTAGATTTTTAGGCCTCCAGTGCATTAAAATTACTTGTCTACAGACAACACTAAATTCCCTTTGCATAAGAAAAATGTCTGCATTGGAAATCTCAAGGAAAAAAATTGTTTCTTCTGTCAGATATCAGCTAACCCCCATACATAGTGAAGGCAATATGTGCCTATGAGTGGATGCTTGTTTAGCATTCCAGATCTTTGGTGCACCAGATCAATGGATGTGTCTTCCAGCCCTCCAACTGCAGTAAAGGAGCATTATGAGGAGCAGCAGATGCTTTCTCTTGTACAGTCAGCTACTTTAAAAGCAAATGTCCTGCTAAGTCCAACTGACTCACAAGAAGAAATTAAAAGTCCCCTGATAGTGCCTCAAGCAGGTTCATGTGGCAGTGGATTTCCTCTGCACTTTGATTCTAATATGAGCCTAATATTGGCTCCCAAAATTTTTCAACTGGAAAAAAACCACTTCATCTCCATTTCCTTACTTCATCTTTTTAGAGAAAGTAGATGCATTTGAAAAGCTGGGAGAGATCAATAAAGAAAATGTGGCATTTCAGAATTTCCCAACACAGTCATTATAGACTAGATTTTTAATAAGGTATTTGGAGACCCTTATCCTACAGCATTTGTCTTGATAAACATTCAGCTTCTAAACTGAAGGTTTAATGTATTCCTTAAGTAAATTATTTAAACAATAAATGTGATAGTAGTTTTGCTTTATTTGGATCTCAAAATCTAAAGTTGTTATCCTGCTGAAGGGGTTTGCTACAGGCAATCTTCGATACAGTCATGATTTAATAAGGAAATGGTAACTGCTTGGAAAAAAACAAACCAGTTGTTACATAGAATGGAAGCCTTGAAGAGTGAGGTCTCCCTTTCTCCTGGTTGCATACCTTTGAATACAAGCCTATGCATGGAGAAATTTCTCAGGGAAGTTTTTCCCTATTACTCTGGAAATCGGTAAAAAATATTACTACTTGAGTCTGGGAAACACAGTACAATCAAATGCTACAGCAGCTTTACTGAGATTAAATGGCTGTCTTTATTCCTGTGAATCAGACAGAAAGGCTAGACCATTTGCCAATTTGGGTTTTAGAAGACAAAACTGCCTGGTTTATTATTGTTGGAGAGCTAAAAGACAACTACTTGCAAAGATCTTAAAAATATATCTGTATATATATTTCAAATCTCTCATCTGAAAAGTGAGCTGGTTTATATTGCTGCCTTGCAAAATTCTTGACACTTATTAACCAGAAACGGTATTAGTAAATTGCTTGATTTAATACTGCAATGTGCAAATAAATCCAAACAAGATGAAAATACACCTAACTGTTGCAAAAAACCACTTGAGAAAACATATTGTGAGGCCATATTTAAACTAACAGATGTTTCAGAAACAAAACAATATGCTCAAACAAAATAAAGGTGTAAATGGGCAGTGCTCAAGCAGCTTCACAACTAAGCACATTAATTTCAGTAGCAACTGAGATCACCTCATCTAGGAAAGCTCCCTCCTAAAAAGGTCATAAATTTAGAAATGAATTCTTTTGCTATGCTTAAAATTTGGCTTCATGAATTATTTGCAGAGTGGCTGCTTATGTAACATTGCTTTTGCTATGGCAACACCCGGCTGTTAAGCTTTGACACATCCCAGTTGCAACTGCAGTTTCATTTTCAGCTGATAAACAATGGCAGGAGAGGTTTTCTAATCACAAAATGAGATGCTCTAAAAGAAATCACCATGACTGATGTGGTGGCCATTGATATTGCTAAAACTCCCAATCTCGAAAGGGCAAGGAAAAAGTGAGAGACCCATAAGAAAAAATAAACAAACTACAGAGAGATTTTCCAGCATTGCTTTTGATACAGTTTTAAAACCAGAGTCCTTAGAACTAAAGTTTGTAAAGCCCTCTCTGTACAAACTCCCCTCTCCAGAAAATCTTCCAAGTTGTCCTGAAATTCTTGTTAGTTTCTTACAAACAGAGTAACTATCTATAGATAAAAAGTTTGTGAGTTCATTGAAATTAGGCTCCAACTATGGCACCAATTCATCTTTTTCTACAGCTTTTCTTGGGAGACATTACATTAAGTCATAATTTCATCTAATAGCATCACTTCAAAGCTAATGGAGTATTACGTGTATCCTCCGATACTGAAAAATTTCAGTTTCCTTTTCTTGGGAAAAAGAAAAATGTTTTAATGCTGACAAATTGTAAAACACCTGATATATTCCACATATGGCACTCAGCAATGACTATTCAAGCTGATGACTATTCTGAAGCTCATCAGTCACCTACACACACTTGACAAGGAAAAGTTTCAGAATCCAAGCGTTTTTCATACTCTTAAATACCCAGCTTTTTTGTTTCCCCTAGACAGCTCAGCCTCTTCTGTATTACTTCTAATAGCTGAAATTTTTAATGGCTCTGCCAAAATCAATACGAAGTAGCAAAAAAGAGAACCTTTAACTCAACTGACCACTGGAAAACAACAAAAAAAGATGGACAAAATTGAAAGCCCTAAATGAGCTGCATATATATGTGGAAGCACACATTCTCTCTAACATAATGTAGATGCTCACAGGTCTTTATAACACTATGGTTCATCCTAAACTCCAGAAAAAGCTCCCTCCTAACCTCAGTCCATATCAGTCTTCTCAGAGAAAGCCAAGGTCAAAACCAACTTAGATTTGACAGTAACTCTGAATGCAGGAGTCGCTCTTACTGTTTTTAAGACCTTAACCCATTTGCTAGATCCAAGCACTGCAATAGAATTTGTGATTTCATTGACAAGCTTCCCCATTGCTAACTAATGGTTCAGGTACTGCAGCAGAACCTGGGTGCTGCCAGAGCAGTCCTAGGGCTCTGCACATGCACAAACAGGAGTAAAAGGATCCTTATGGCAACATTTTTTTAAAGATCTTCATTAAGTATCAGAGTATTGTTTCAGAGCATTCACACAAACTCTTGCATTTTCTTGACGAATAACATGTAATTCCCGTTACACCAAGCAGAGCACAATTGTTGGCAGCCCAGGACAAGTCTGAGCAAACACATATGCTACTGAAAACTTCAGCACATGAAGAGCAGACAAAAACTCAGTTCTCAAACCCATGCAATATTCAATTATCCAAATGGGGAGCTTTTGCACTCTGCTTTCACTTGGCTAGCACATTCATCCTTCTCTTCCCCTAGTCTTTCTAAACATTTGCATCTTTCTAAATGCTGGTAGAGTACACTTTATAGAGGCAAAAAGCCCCCACTCCTTAGCATTAGAAGCCTTTAAGATGCCTTAAACATGCCTTAGATGTCAGCTTCTTGAGTATGACTACCATTACAACAGTTTAAGCTGTATGAGCTTAGTATAAGCTCTATGAGCTGTCATTCAGCAAACAAAAAAATAAATATTTAACCTTTGTTAGATAAAGTAATATTGATTTTTTTTCAGGTGGATTGCCTTTTGGAACAGATTCTGCCATTGAGAGATTGGTACTGAATTAAAACCAGAATATTGTTAAAAGCAGCAAGCCCTTATCAAAATACATCCATTATAAACAACCTCAGACCAAAGAAGTTAAATTAGAAGACTCAGGTAAAAACATCCTAATGTTTGGTAACTAACTGCATGTCTTTGAGTCTTCTCAGAGCCTCAGAAATCTAAACCACATCTGACATCTTCCCTTCCTGAGTCAGTGAATGCCATGACGTTAGACAATGCTTGCATATGCAACGTGTAAATGTCTTGCAGCGTGGCAGCGGAATCCACACATCTTCCAAAGGGGAAGCAGAGGAGTGATTGACACACCTTCAGCTCACTGATCCACACAGGTCCTTTAAAATTAGTGCTAAATATATGAAAAGCAAAATAATGCATGGTTTGAATCAATTTAAATATTCATTTTATCCTCCACAAACAATATGCCATCCTGGAGAGATGAGCTAAGCCATCTACTCTTTTTCCAGCTCCATGACAGTTAATCTTCTTTCTGTGGGTTCATTTTAAACCATACAAAATCTCCTATGCTAACACAGGCTCCACTCATTTTGTCCTTTTCATTTGCAAAGTTTAACTGGTACTTTTGTTCACAACTCCTTACCATACACATTTTCACAGTCAAAATTCAGTTTGCATATCAGTTCCCGGTACAACTCTCTATCTCAGCAGTGTTGGAGCTAGGCCACTAAAAGGATCCACAGACCAACTGTATATATCAAGGAATTAAAACCTGAGAAGATACTGGAGAAACTGCATTAGTTCCATGAATGCCCATAGTCTTGAGCCTGTTCCTTATCCAGCCATTCAGCCTAGAGCCTGGCATTTTTATCTCACCCTTTTGAGTGGAAATACTTTGCCTGTCTTCATTTCTCACATATTGCAATATTAGGCACAATGCTTTATCGCTACCCTGAACAAAATGCCACTGAGGTAATGTGACTTTTGCCTAAACAAAGAATGCCAGACAGGGCCTTTTATTGCAAATGTTCAGGTCATACCAACAAGACCATCACAAAAACACTGAAAGCAATAAAGTCTAAAGTGTTTCATTTCCCCTTACTTTCAGATAACAGTAAACAATGTTAAACAGTAGGATTTTCCTTTTTCAGGAAAGATTTTGCTTTGAACATCGAAATCTATTTTGAAGAAAACTCTTTATAGAGCTGCTCTGAGCAGGCATATGACATAGCAGGGCACTTCAAGAAAGAGGTTAAAACCAAGTTCAACATTTATAATTCTGTAAAACAACCTCAGTAGGTCAGCAAAATATTCTTGCATCTTGAAGTTTAATATAATTTATGCAAACCAGACTTGACTGCCCCTGATGCAAAGACCACTACTGCAGTCCCTCCAAAGTTCTCAAGACAAAGACATGTTCATGTTTTACTCATCAAACTGTCTTGGGTATTTCTTAAAACACAAATAAGCTGTTTTTGAGACTTTTGGAAATGTAATTTGCTGGAGACAATGTATTTAAAGAGGCAGAAGAACATCTTTTCACACGGACTTCAATATCAACGTTTGCAATGCTAAAAACGATAAGAAAAACAAAGTTGTTGCAGCAAAGACCACTTGCCCTCATCCACCACGGTCCTTCCTCCAAATTCATCAGGCAGGAGCAGACCTGCCCATGGCTGCTGATCATAACTCATTTCCAGGCTCAACTTCTGAAACTAGACTGGATATCTAAGTGGTTTTCACCCAATAGGGCTAGTCATCTCTTTGCATAACCTAAATGAAGGTTCATATGCTACACAGAACACAAAATGAAGAAATGAAAGCTTGAAGCAACATATATGTGTTTGCTCAGTAAAAATGGAAGTATTCCAGACAAATGACCAAGCAATTGCACCAAAATAAACAGGTTAAACACTAAAAAGCAAGGTCTGTAATCCAGAAAGTAGGCACAACAGCAATAACTGCTTTGGGGGTTTGGTTGTTTTTTTTTTTTTGGAAGTTCACATGTTTATTTTCAAAAGACCTGCAGCTCTGAGTGTTAGTCACAGGTTTCTAACCACAAACCCTTATCCAGCCACACAATTTTCAATGTTGCCATTTAGTCAGCCTGTTCTTTTAAAATGACGGATTTTACATTGATATAATACAAAAGCAGAGTATGCAATGCACATCACCTATAATTTACAAAAAGTATTTGATATACTACACTTTTGAAGTGTTTTAAACATGCATTATCTGGAAATTCATTATTTTTATGCATTTCCCAAATATGGGGAAGGTATCTCAGGCATTCATTAGGAAAAAGTCCCAGGCTTTTTTTTTTTTTTTTTCATTTTTCCAGAGGTAAAAATGCTGGAAGCTAAATAGCTGTAAAAAGATATTTTGAAGCTGAAAACGGTTTGCTTTTAATACTGACCATCTGCAGCTCCTTCAGGTTTTTTATTGGTATTTACTAATTTCTTAGAATATGAAGCATCATATCATTCTTTTTTATTGTTATTCTACAGATTGAGAATGCTTCAGAAATAGCAAAAGTATGTATGTGGAATACAATTATAACTCGCTATAAATCTTGGGATTGAATAACTGAAAACATATGCTATATGCCTAAAATTTTAAGGATGATGAAACTGTCACATTAGTAGCACGCAGCATGTTATAAAGAACTCCCACAATGTAGCAGTTGTTCAGAAGTTGTATCCATCCGGTCATTCTATCTTTATAAAAAGATATATAACACTAGATGGTGATTTATTCAAAACACAGCTGCAGCCTAACTTAAAGGAAACAACAACAACAACAAAAANCAGCTGAACTTTCATTTGCGAGTCATTTCGCGCCGCACCCGTCGGGAACGGCCGGACACGCTCCTCGCGTGCCCCCACGCCTGCGGGGGCGGCTCCATCGCCACACCTCGGTCGCCGCCCGGGAGCACCCCGGGCTTCCCCGAGCACAGCCTTGCCCCTGGCCCCCTCCCCGGCCTTACGGGCCGCCGAGGGTCGCCAGCTGCCCCCCGGTGCACGGTCCCCGGCCCCGGCGATGTTCCCTCACTCTAACGACGCGACCCCGACGGCCTCCCCCCCAGTCTCAGCCAAAGCGTGGGGGGAACCGGTGGTGCCGAGGCGGGATCCCGGCGCGGGGGAAGCCGCGGAGCTCCCCGCACCTGCGGGGCGGGGGCGGGGGGGGGGGATGGGAGAGAGCACCGCGCAGCCCCGGCGCTGCTCCTCACCTTTCATCCAGTCGACGACCTGGCTCGGCGACCACTTACTGACGGGCTCCATGATGAGGGCCATGGGCGGCTCGGGGGGCGCGGGGCTCGGGTGGCCGCCGGTCTCGGGGGGCGAGGCTGTGCGGAGCGGAGGGACCGCGCTGCCCGTAACCCCGGCGGCGGGAAGAAAGAGCCGCTATATCCCCGGTGCCTCCGCTCCGTTCGCTCGCTCGCCGCCTCTGTGCCTCTCTGGGGATTTCAGTTCATGTTGCCGGCTCGGCGGGGAGGGGGAGGAGGAGGAGGAGGAAGGGGGAGGAGAGGGCGGCACGCTCCGACGCCTCCCGCCCCCGCGGACCCGCGGGCAGCGGCGGCGGCTCCGGGGCACGCCGAGAGGTCGGTCTCCGGGCGCGGCGGAGCGGGGGACTGTCTCGGATCTGCCCGCTCCGGTGCCCGGCAGCTCCCGCAGCTCTCCGCGGCTGCCGCGCCGGTGTCTTTTTCTCCTGGCGGAAATGACGAGGCGGCTCCTNACTTAAAAGAAACAACAACAACAACAAAAAAAGAACCCCCCCCCCCAGCAAAAAAAAAACCAACCAAAAAAACAACCAAACAAAAAAAAATTAAATCCACACAACAAAAGACTTCTTTAAATTACAGCTTTAAAGCCATGTCGGTGCATACAGAAAAACAGAACAGCATTTCCAGAAAGTCTAAATTTTATTCTCAACAGTTTATCTGGGAGGAGGACAGGTGAAGGAGCGGGAGAACCGGAGCAGCGATACAATCACACTCAGTCCGGCGGCATCTTCTGCGCTCCCTTCAATCAGGGATCTTGAAATGTCTCCCTCGGGGATGGGGACCCCCTGACGCACGGTGCCGTCGCTCCGGCCGGACGGGGGGGTCTGAGCGCCCTTCACCCAGCGTGGCGCTTTCACGGAGAGGGCGGCAGCCCCGGCACCCCCGAGGGCGCAGACCGACCCTCTGGCCCCGCCGCCTGCGAAGCCGCCCCAGCCTTCCCGCATCGCAGGGAGAGGTTATAGCCGCGTACCCCCTGTCCNCCCGGCGCTGCTCCTCACCTTTCATCCAGTCGACGACCTGGCTCGGCGACCACTTACTGACGGGCTCCATGATGAGGGCCATGGGCGGCTCGGGGGGCGCGGGGCTCGGGTGGCCGCCGCTCTCGGGGGGCGAGGCTGTGCGGAGCGGAGGGACCGCGCTGCCCGTAACCCCGGCGGCGGGAAGAAAGAGCCGCTATATCCCCGGTGCCTCCGCTCCGTTCGCTCGCTCGCCGCCTCTGTGCCTCTCTGGGGATTTCAGTTCATGTTGCCGGCTCGGCGGGGAGGGGGAGGAGGAGGAGGAGGAAGGGGGAGGAGAGGGCGGCACGCTCCGACGCCTCCCGCCCCCGCGGACCCGCGGGCAGCGGCGGCGGCTCCGGGGCACGCCGAGAGGTCGGTCTCCGGGCGCGGCGGAGCGGGGGACTGTCTCGGATCTGCCCGCTCCGGTGCCCGGCAGCTCCCGCAGCTCTCCGCGGCTGCCGCGCCGGTGTCTTTTTCTCCTGGCGGAAATGACGAGGCGGCTCCTGCCACCCGAAAATATCTCCAAGTGAAATGGGAAGCGACACCCGATGGTCGCCCGGGGCGGGGGAGCGGGGGGAGCCGGGATGACTCGCAAGGTGCGCGGCCGGCGGGAGGGGGGTCTGGGGCGACGGCAGCGCCGAGCACCTGCTCCCGGCGAGGCCGGGGGAGCGCAGCCAATGGCACCGAGCTGGCGCTTGGGGTTTGAGTTTGTTGGATTTTATTTTCCATGAAAAAAGCGTCGCTGCGTGGGCGGGAAAAGTTTTTTGTTTTTTTTTCGGGGGGGGGGGGTGTTGGCTGAAGAGAAGCTCGGCTGTAAAACGGCGGTGATGGACGGTGTCGCCGGGCGCCCCGAGGGAGCCGTGCTGCTGGGCACCACTGATGGGGGGGCGGCCTTTGGCCGGGGTCTGCGGGCCGCCTGGAGAGGGGAGGGAGAGAAGAGGAGCTGCACATTGTTTTGCTCGCCTCACGCCGAGGGTGACAAACTGCAGCGAAGTCAGCCAGCAGAATGGGAGGAAGGAATGGGGGTAGAACTTAGGCAACTTCAGCGCGGAGAGAACACCGCAGGTGCTCCTCTGCCCTCCCTGTCCTATGGATTGCACCACCAAGGTATGGTGGCAGCACGTGTGAAAATCCACCATCCCTGCAGCGGGCAATCCTTGCTGGAACTGTTTGTTCCTCTACTGTTTCCACAGGCTGCATCATCATCTACTCCGAGAAAGCAATTCCCACAAAGCCTATGCCACAGTGTCTTTTTGGAGGAGCCCCTCCCAAGCACATGAAGATTCCTCCTAGGATGGTCGTGGCATCCTTCCTAGGAGCCTCTGCTCTCAGTAGGTGGCATCTCCGCCATGGAGCTCCATGCAGCAAATAAATAGTGCTAAAAGGGTGTTTTCCTGCTAGTTCCTTGGCCAGTGCACAGCCTTGACTGCATTTGCATTCACCCTGCTTCTCCTGCCAAGGAGGAGGCAGCGACCATCGAAATGTTTCCTCTGACGGTGTTAGCTGCTGAACGCCAGCTGCTGACAGTGAAGTTTAATATCTGTACGTGAGGAAAGAAGAGGATTCCCTCAGTCCTAAAATGGTAACAGCAAAGGAATCTGTTCCTTTGCATGGTATGGGCAGCAAAAGAAGCTCTGCTATTTCTTCAATGTGTGAGGCTGAAGTATTAGTGATGAGGGCAGATAAGGCACACGTAGGGTTGGTAACACTTCTCCCTGGGGACTCAGGAAGAGTCTCTCTACCAGTGTTAGGTAGATTTGACACTTACTTTAAAGGATTTGCTTATCTTTGAGAAGAATCTTCTTTCTTCTGAGAATAGGGGCTTACACACTAATTTTTCTTGCATTTGGCTCTAAACTCATGTCTCCTGTATCACATTCCTGCCAGCACACTGACAAGGCCTTCTGCTTCCAAAGAGCTTGCGTTACCTAAAGCTACTGAAACAACAAACCTCACTTGCAAATTAAGGCTGACTTTTTTACTTGTGAAATGTTTGAAAGGTATGCAGAATCTTTAACATACTGGATTATTATTGTTGAAAGAGCATGTCATAATTTTAATTCGAAACCAGTAGTTTGAAGGGTTTAGAAGTGTGAATACCAAAGAGCAGACTGAAGTCTGACATACAATTTATAGTACCATTGTGAAACTCTCATTGTGCTGAAAAGTTCTTCATAGATGAGACATGGGGAAGTGAGTTCTCTGTACATGTGTATGAAGTTCTATAGTTTATGCATGCACTGGTATTCCTATAGCTTGCCAGTGTGATTTGTAGCTAAAGCAAGTTTTTCAGTAAAGCATCTGTGAGCCAGTACTGTCCCCATGGTTAGTCTCTGTTACTTTTAAAACCCCTTTATAGTGGTTTTACCAAATTATGGAATGGTAAAAGGGAGTTTACTCCTTCAGTAGAGAGATGAAATGCTGAGCATGGGATCAAACTACCTTTATTATTTTTCTCATAGAGCATAGCCATCTCATAAATACTGGGATAAATCCAACTGCTTTATTCAGATACTGTTTCAGTCTCACTGAAGAACATTGGCTTGGCTATGGTGGAGAGGACTTGGCTCTTTATGAGTGATGATAAAGTTACCCACCCACAGCATTTAACGTGATGACCTATTACAGCAATGTATTCTATATAGTCAGGACATGTGCTACATAAAAGTATTTTTTTTAATTTGCTCTAAATTTATTGCTGCCTGGTTTTATTATTGTTCTCTGTTTCTAGGGTAAGAAGTCAAAAGGAGAACTGAATGACTTTTTATTCTGACTTTCTTAAACTAGTGTCTCAGCCAAAGTGCCTTAACCAAAGTCTTTTGGCTGTTTTCATCTTTCACTTTAGTGGCCTTCATCTTGCTGTCATATTTGTATGAGTCAAGCCTTTTATGTAAAGTGTATGGGACAGGATTCTGCAGAGCTGCTGAACTACAGTCTTAACTCATCTTTTAGAATCACTCTGATCCATATAGTGCATTAAAAAATTACTGTGTTGAAAAATGTATCCAAATATATATGTTGTTAGGAAAGTCTCAATATATTAGGTAGTAAACATAAAAGTAAATATGCAGTAAAATTCAATAGTGAAAGAAAAATAAAAAGAACAGGAATGTGTTTACAACTGAAGTATAAGCCTGGACCCAGCAGTATAGACTATATATCTGCTTAAATATCTGTTCTCTGAGCATCCATGGATATGGGTGGACAGCTCCAGCAAATAAGTTTGAGCATATACACCTCCTAGATCAGTACTTCAGACTGCAAGCTTATAGAAGATACTGGTTTTCTGTCATAGTACATTGTAAAAAAAAAATCCCTGTCTAGAGCAGCTGTTCTAGAGTTCAGCTGCTATAGCAATACAGATTAAAAATATTACCAGTAAATAGTTCAAGTTTGTCTAATAATGTGCTTTTTGTGCCTATTTAATCACTAGGACAACTTCTGGAGTAGAACACTTCTTATCCTGAATACAGGTGGCGGTTAGATCCAGGTTCTAACACTGGTACATTGAATGTGCCTTTATTATATGTATATGAAGCCAGACTCTACAGTGGGTACCAGTGCTGAGTTACAAGCATAACTGTTTTCTCGAGAAACTTCATGGATATTTTGCTAGGGTTTCTAGAAAACATACCAGGTGCTCAGAAATGACAACTTAAAATCTTGCCCTGAAGTTAGGAAAAGGAATTTAACTCTCAAAAGGTGTTGTTTGTGGTGCTGGATATTAAAGCTGATTCTTCAGATGGAAGGGAGATGAAAACAAGTGGAGGCAAATGAACAGTAACTAAAGTTGAATTCTAATAAAAATAGAGTAAAAAACATCAACAAGCAAACAGAGTGAAAAAAGCTAATACTTTCTTCAAGTTAACAAAGCTTGTTTTTAGTGGCAGATAAATTCCTGATTTTTACAAAGGAGGCTTTATTTGATAAGAATCGAGCTTTTCCATTGGTATTAGCTCATGCTACAAATATCTGCTTTGGATGCCGTATCTGCATTACTAGAGGATTTTATTCCACAGCTTGTGGAAACATGTAGAACAAGTTGCTACTCTCCTTGAGTTAAGACATTCGTTCATCTCCTGTCTGATAGGGCTGCCATCTGTCCTCTTCCCCAGAGCCTTTTTGCCTTCAGAGTGGTGTCTGAACTGATGCCTCATCAGTGTAAGGATTGCTGTCCCTGCCAGGGCTGGCATCTTCCAAGGGGAAGAGGGAATAAAGTGAAGATGGAGGGAAATAATAAATTGCCTTGATGCCAGGGGCCCATGGGCAAGTAAAGGAGGAAGAGGAATATTCATGATCAGAGGTACAGTAAAGTAGTAAGCCTCTGAAGAGGGTAGAGACTGGGCAGATTAGGAAAGTTTAGAGGAGCAAAGGAGCATAGATGGAGTTGGAGACCCAAGCTGATTTAGTCTGGAGTCTAAATCTGACCAGTTTTCTCTGGCACTGGAGCAGTAGGGAGGTGTGAAGGCCTGGGGTTGGGATGGGAAGGAGTTCCATCCCAGCTGAGCAGGCAACTATCTCACCTGTGCCTTGAGGAGGCTGTGTGGCCCAACTCCCCACTGGCAGCTTGTTCTGCATCCATTGGCAGCCTCTACCCATACAGCAAGGAGGCCAAGACAATGACCCTCCATTGACTTGGAGCCTGCATTGGGATCTTCTGTTCCCTCATTTCTTGCCGCTCATCTTCTTCAACCTATGTGAAAGCACAGGTCTTTTAAAATAGTATTTCAAATGCAAATATCCTACTCTTAAAGTACATGCCTTACATCTCTGATAGTTTATTTTGACATAAATGGGGGTAGAGGGTGTTGTGCAATTGATATTGTTTTGTATAATCAGAAATAGAAATAATCCCCCAAAGATGTTTAATAATGTAAAGTATTCAGAACTCAATTAAGGCTATTAAGAGATTAGAAATTAGATTAAAGGTGGCTAACGGGTAAAAATTCAAGGACTTCAAACATCTTTTGTAATACAAAGGCTTTTAAAAAATGAACAGGCTGAGAATTTCCCCAGGAAATTCCCATCATTTTAATTAGGTTTCTTCATTTAAAATAAAAAAAGAAACCATTCCATACACAATTTGAGTCCCACTGCCTCACTCAAACAGTGGACTCAAGTAATTGCCTGCTGAGATCTCCTCCTTCCCTAAATGTTGGGGGACATGCAAAGTTTTAATAGGTTTTGACAGCTGGGGGGACCACCCCAACCATCTGACATGTTCTCCTTCATTGATACCTGCCAAGGAATTTCTCCCAACCTTTCTCGTGGTGGTGGGAATTACCTTTCCTCTGATCGTATGTTTTCTCTGGCCCAAACTGTATCCACATCTTGTTTCCTTCCATATGGAGTCAAGCAGCTGGTTCCTTTTGTTGCTGAAAAGAGGAATCCCTAGCAATGTGGTGGGCTCTTGTTGTTCTGCATCTCATGGTTTTTCCTTAATGGGCATCTCTGTGCAGCTTCACAGCAATGTGAAAGATGGGAAAGAGTGATGCTGCCATGAGGAAGGTGCGACCCAGTGGCCGAGGGACAATGGATATGTCCCTGCAGATGCAGAGGTTTTTCAGGAGTCTTGTTGGAGGTGTAGGGAAAGCTGCCATTTCATAAGAACAGTTTTCTATTCCTTCTTGAAAATAACTGTATAGGTGCTAGGCTAAGGCTGCATCTATGCTACTGCAACACAAATGGCCTGCTTGAAACAATAAGAAATCCAAGGGAAGTGTGCTTCTATGCTAAAACTATTAGAAAAAGATTATAAAAGAAAACAGTTGCTAAATATTAACATCAGGTTCCCACTCATTATTAGCATCACAAATGTAAAATGGCTGCCAACAAGACTCAGCTTGGAAATCTCATTAGAAAGAAATATCACAGTTGTAAATGCTAGTTATAAATATTATTTTATTACCTTTGGAATGGTTGGTTGGTTTGGTTAAAGGCAAGAAGTGGCTCCCCTTGAGGTATATATTTTTTGAATTCATATTAGCAGAAGAAGAATAAGTATCTGATCATTTTCTAAGCAATCCTGAAAATATTTGATATTGCCAAAGAATGTAGTCATCTCAATTGCACACTGGAGTACAGAAGAAAAAGAATAATGATATGGTAATATGAAAAGGGCAAAACCATAATGAGGAGGGACATTTGTCAGTATACTCAGAAAAGCACAATCTGTCTCCCTGGTAATTTGGTGGAGTACAGAAAGTATTACATGCCATATTACAAGTATTACATTTTATTTCTGACTTCAGGAATCATTGCCATATGTTCAAAGGCAGACATGACCTCTTGAACATAGTGTGTTCTTTGTTCGTGCTGTGCGGGCTTCATCCTGCTTGGACAGTATTTACTCTGAACACATTAAAGAGAATATAAATTTTCCAGTGTCAGAAGATTTCATATCTTTTGTGGATGAAGTGGACAGGAGTAATTTGGCTCCTATTAACCAAAGAAACTTGACAGATTTGCTTTATTTCCCATACCCAACAACTTTTTCTAAAAACTATTGTTATGGAAGTAGCCCTAAATTTCAAGAAGCCTTTATTATTTTCAAGTATATTTTACAGCAAAAGGAAAAAAGAAACATATTTTCAAAAATTCCTAGTGTAAAGCAGCATGTCGATGTTAAAATTAAATATACCCTGATGTGCTCCAGTATTTCTATGATTAGACATTATTTAAAATTCCTTACTTTTACATGAAGCTTTGTGTTTACAGCTTGAAAAATTGGTGACCTAAAGTCCTCTCCTATAAGTTATTCTTCCTGGACTCCAAATTATTCCTGGATTCACATGGAAAATGTCACATGGTGATGTCACATGAAAATCAAAGGGAATTTAGGGAATCTAATGGCCAAATCAATGTTTACCAGAGTGCATGTTAGACTTACTTAAATATGTGAAGTGTTCCTATATCACATCAGTGCAATGGTTTGGACTTTCCTGTACTATCACATCTGTAATGGGGTTTTTTTGTACTGCTGTTTACAGCCAGACCTGGTCAAGGCATAAGAAAGAATGATAAAAAGTAAAGGAGTATTATTATTAAAGGGAAGTATGAGGAATATATTTTCAAACTTTTCTAATATTAAAAAATTTTAATAATGAAGGAAAAGTATCAGTATAGAAAGGAATGATGGATCTAAGTGAAAAGCTGGCATTATGAAAGGAATGGCAGGGAATATACTACGGGAAGCAATGCAATAATCAGAAGAAAATATTACAAAAAATTGGGTAAAACAAGGAGCATAAGAGGCAATGAAAGCAAATGTATGTATGGATCAATCTGTCCATACAGTTGGAATTAAGGATGGGAAAGAGTGAAGTCAGAAGATACAGCAGAGTATTGAAATTGGGAGGAAATAAATGAGAAAATATGAATATTTTGTCATGAAAGCCAAGCGATCCAAAACATGGGTAGGTTTTAGAAGAAAAGGATTTTAGAAATGCAGGTAAATTGGACAGGGTAGATTTGAAATACTTAAGTGACTCAGCAGCAATTCAGCCACAGAGAAGGAGTCAAAACAACTTCAATTAATTAGAGAAGAGAGCAAGTTTCTCCCAAAACAAACCCAGATCAAGTGTTCAACAAAAACTTTTTTCTTCTGCTTTTTTTTTTTGTTTGTTTGTTTGTTTTTTTGTTCCTTGGTGTATTAGGGCTAATGAACTAAACTCTGCTGAATTAAACGTGCCCAACTCATTCTCTAGCACTGGTCTCAGCTACTATGGAGTGGCTTATGTTCATAGCATTAAATAGCCTTTACCTCCAAAACCCAGTGGCTGCATGTCACCTGCATATTTTGAATGGTTCCTGGCCCTGCTGATACCCTAAGAGTGCTTGAGGTTTATTTGAGAAGTGTTAGCTGTGCTGGGCAACATTTTAGCAGTTTGGTAGCACAAGCATTCTCATTCCTGGAAATATTCCAAGACCTGGATAGATTTACTCCTAGGTACTTAAGGATGGAGCTACATTCATTCCACAGGTCTGGCATGGCTTTCCATGTCTAGGTTCATGCTCTGCTGTACTCTGTCTTGAATGTGAACATCAGGCTAGAGCAAGCAGCATCCAGCAGGAGAAGCCATGGCTGGGCAGGAGGCTGGACAGTCTTCAGCTCATCTCCCAATTCCTACACTTTGGTAACCCACAATCAAGGATGACCTGAAGGTGTCTTAAATCACAAAGGAGAACCCTGGGATGCTCTGGAAGTGACCTGGGCACGTAATCTAAGCACTGTCTCAAAATTGTTTAGGATCAACTGGAAGTATCACAACAGCTTGCTTTCCCACAACATACCCCTTCACACCTGTGCTTGGAAAAGTGGCGGAATGAGGACAAGGAATCAATAGCACACTACACATAAAACCATTTTCTCTCATTTCTTAGCTCTTTCTATCTTCACAGCCTTGAAGGCACACAAGAAAGCTGGCCATCGTCCTACCCAGGCAGTCAGATGAGTAATGCTCCAGCCCTGAGATCTCCTGAAGCTTTTGTTTCTGTAATTGTCAAAGGATGAGCAGTGGGAAGTCAGGAGATAGGAGTCATGGGTTGAAAAAGCTCTCAGTTGCTGTTTGAATAGCTCAGCAAGAATGCATGCCATGGTCTCAGTTAAGATTCCTCTAACCATCCCAATTTTAAAAACTCTATTAATCCCAGTGAAAGATAGGTATAACACCTATCTAATCTAATCTAATCTAATCTAATCTAATCTAATCTAATCTAATCTAATCTAATCTAATCTAATCTAATCTAATCTAATCTAATCTAATCTAATCTAATCTAATCTAATCTAATCTAATCTAATCTAATCTAATCTAATCTAATCTAATCTAATCTAATCTAATCTAATCTAATCTAATCTAATCTAATCTAATCTAATCTAATCTAATCTAATCTAATCTAATCTAATCTAATCTAATCTAATCTAATCTAATCTAATCTAATCTAATCTAATCTAATCTAATCTAATCTAATCTAATCTAATCTAATCTAATCTAATCTAATCTAATCTAATCTAATCTAATCTAATCTAATCTAATCTAATCTAATCTAATCTAATCTAATCTAATCTAATCTAATCTAATCTAATCTAATCTAATCTAATCTAATCTAATCTAATCTAATCTAATCTAATCTAATCTAATCTAATCTAATCTAATCTAATCTAATCTAATCTAATCTAATCTAATCTAATCTAATCTAATCTAATCTAATCTAATCTAATCTAATCTAATCTAATCTAATCTAATCTAATCTAATCTAATCTAATCTAATCTAATCTAATCTAATCTAATCTAATCTTCTAAGGCATTTCCATTGTGCTCTTCTCTGTAGTATTCTGAGTGTTTTAGAGAATTAAATGAGTCTACTACATAATCTAATTAATATCGATCTTTGGTTCTCTTCTTGCTCATCATGGACAGGAGGAAAAGGCACATAATTCATCTAGACTAATTACTATTATTAAAGTTATTACAGATGGAAAACAATGACAGAGAGGACTCCTGCATTTTAGTTGGAGAGGATTGATATCTTTCATTCTTCCGGTCTCTCAAAGGAATGAGTTCCAGAGAGAACTCTCCTCTAATGATGTTGAACAACACAGAGAACACTGCACTAGCATGTCCAGATTTGTTCAAGTAGCGTTTCAGCAGCAGCAGATCTGTAGCACAAGTACATGTTAATGTTTGCACTGATGCAGCACATATAATTGCATACCCAAAATGGAACTTCATCCAGTTTAAGACCTGCCTTGCATCTGTGCGCAGATTCATATTAGAGTTTGTATAATGCATTACACTGATGTGAATTCTTATTGTGCAAATATGGCCATATGGCTTTTTAGAAATAAGTCATCTTGCAAATAAACTGGAATGAGTCTATCGGGATTCATGAAGTTCAGGTCAGAGTTGAGGGCCTCACAACTATTTATTTGGACACTTTCACTTTCTTTGCAGGTCAAAAGCTGTCTCTTGAACTAGCCTGAATTTTACACTTTTCTCTCCAGAGCTGAGGTTATTTCTCAGTTGACTGGATTGCATCTCTCCACTTTGGAAGTCAATAAGGTTCAGAAGCAAGGCAGCATATGGCAGCCATGGACTAGATCTCCTGTTATCTCTGGGTGAAAAATATTGTTCTATCACTCTTGACTAATGGAAGATCAATAGCAATAAAAAGTCCATGATGATTCCACAGCTAAAAGCCCTCCTGAAACCCTTAGTTGAAGGCAATATTTTGGGACCATTTGCAGTCTGATCATTCGGCATGGGTGACATACTGTGCCAGCCAATGATGCTGGGAGGGACAAAAGCCTTTCTAGTCCTTTCTTGTCCACTAAAACCATCTTGTTTTTTATCCTCCCACTATGTGTCACCTTCATGCTGCAGGTACTTAGACCCAACCTGCAGCTGTAGCAGGCTAGCACTTGCACTCGGGTGTCAAACAGAAGAGAAAAGCTGCCTGTGTAATTTCAGAGGCAAAGTCTGTAGAGAAAGAAGTACGAGTGCTTCTCCAGCCTTCAGAGATAACTTTAGGATGACTCGGGTGATCTTTATAGCCTGAATGACAATGATGCATCTTTGTTTTCATGGAAGAGGTTTAGCAGACAGCAGCAGTATTTGCTAAGCAAGAGTATGCAATGTGCCTAAGATGACCAAAAGTATGGCCTTTGTTCATAGTTCATATGAAAAGGAAACATACACTCTGCTGGCAATGCCAGCAATGAATCTAAGATGAGCTCAATGTGGTATATTTGAAAAATTGCCAATCACCTTTTTTTTTTTTTCTTTCAGTCCAGGAGAGAAAAAGTAACAGCCTAACAAGGGAAAATGCCGAGCAGGTTTTATGTATGACACTTCCTTCTGCACTCCAAAGAAAATTACCATCACATCTCCAGTAATTACAGGTTAAATTCTTCACGAATGTATAAAGCAACATGAATGTATTGCAATTTCCATGGCACCTGTCTTACTGTTAATGCAAGAAATCCTTCTTATAGCTGCAAATAATCATGGAGAAAGTCAATGGGTTATACAGTGATCATTTACTGGAGAAGGAAATGAGTCAGTATGTGAAAGATAAAGCCTTGCTGGTTAATATGCATGTATTTGAAGGATATAAAAATCTTAGGAATTAATTTTATTTGGGGCACTTCATGTGGGCTTGCATACTGTAAATGCAATTACTATGCAAATGCACACAGTAACCATGGGAGGAATTTAGGGTATAGCTGGTGGCATCATTCTTGATTTGAGATCATAAAAATTATTTTGACCAACTGGTCCAATGTTACTGTGAGGATGTCATCTTTTAATTTCAAGAGAGTTTTTCAAACAACATGCAGTAAATTTATTTTCTGGATCTATTTTTTTTCAGCACAGTTGCATGTATAAATTCAAGGCATTGGATATGACAAACTAGTTCTGATGTCATTATCCCACATCTGCTCAGACCTGTGCTAACCACTTAGACAGTTCTCTTTTGTTCATCCTGCTTTATACACATCACTTTTGTGATGAAGAACCAAGGACATAATTGATTTGAACCAGTGGAGAGTGCTGCTGACTACCATCCCAACACAGCATGTGATACAGCTGCCAATTCAAAAGAGTAGGCAAGTTGCCTCTGCATCACTTTCCTTTTTTCTAAGATTATTAACACTCTTTTGTTTTCTATGAGGTCCTTTTCCTCTGCACTGGTAGTCTCTCTGACCAGGAATGCAGGCCTGCTTCCAAAGCCTTTTGTGTTAGCACTCATTCTCGTGGGTCAGTTTTTTTCTCTGGCTAAACCAAATTAACTCCAGAAAAACTCCATTAACTTCAAACCACCAAATAAGTGACTATTACGTGTATGGAAGAGAGAATTCAGTGTATCAACGTTGGTAGCATTGCTTTTCCCCAAACATCCTTACTCGTGAGGAAAGAGCAGGACCCTTGTTCATCACTGCCTATTAGTGCTTAGTATCTGGGGGTTTGTTTTAGTCTCATCTTTGTGAAAACCATGTCAAAGAGAAGAGGAATGGGATTTTTTCATGTTTTGGAAAGTTGTTTTGTTTTTCAGTTTTGTTACTTTGTCATGATGACCTTTCGGCTCAGAAAAAGATATATAGTACTAGAATAAATTGTTCTGCTCTTTTTCTCCTAAAAGTCAGTTAGTTTGTTTCATCATAATGCCTAAGAAGTCTGTCAGTCACATTAACTTTCTATAGTAATAACTGCAACAGGAAAACACATATCAAAATTCTGTCCAAATGCAGTGACATAACCACAAGACTACATATTATTCTCCTATTTTGTTTTCAGAGAGTAAAGAAAGGAAGGAGAACACTTAGAATGAGAAAACACTGGAGTCTGTCAAAAGTCAGTTTGCAACTAATACTAATCCAGTGTGTGCACTGCCCACACTTTGAATAAAGCTTAAAAATCTCAAGCTATTTACCCTTTATATATGAAAAATCAAGTGTGTTATAATTTGTAGTCAAGTGACTACTTAGAGGAGCTCAAAACATCAGAGGAAGTTGTGTTAGAGGGTAAAAATGAGAGTAGAGGGTATACATTTGCAAGCAATTCATGTCAGTCATAGTAGTACACGAGTTAAAAATTGCATAAAATTAGCATTTGTCGATCATATATTCCATAAGAATTTGGTATTGGGAGAAGGTTAATTTTTTTAAATGCTGTGTAGGGGAAGAATTGACCGGTAAATTAACATTCCTGTACTCCAGAAGTGTGGAGTTTTTTTTTCATAAATACATATCCAAATTTATGCAAGATATATGAATGTAGACAACATGTGGCTTATGTTTCTGCCACAGAATAAAGTAGGCCAACTCGTTTAACTGTTTCAAGTCTTTATTGCTCCATAGTATTCATATGTATAATTCCATTAATTCACACCAACTTTCAAGGAGTGCATTGATGTCTTGAGCAAGCTGAAGTTTTCCTGCATGCACTCATGTGCACCTACTTGGGATTAGCCTTTAAAAGCTTTTCCATTGGTGCTGGTGCTTGACATACCCACCTGTCAGTGCCGTCATATTTATACAGTATCTCTCACACTGGAGTCTCAAGCAGTATGAATACTAATACAAGAAAATGTGTAATATTCCTCTGAAATATCATAATCCTCTTCTTGCAGGGGTGGAAAATATGGCACACAAAGCCTAAGCAACCTGTGGAGCATGCACAGCTGGCAGCCCCAGAGTCCTGACTTTCAGCCTCATAAGCTCAAAGCTCTTTTTCCCCTTTGGACATTTCAGAAAGAAAGCCCATAACTCCCAGAGATGTTCCCAAAGACTGTCCCACAGCACTCCTGATATCTGGTACAGTGAGAAACACAATAAAATGCTGGTATTCACAGGAAGATACCCCGATGACCTGATGGACAGAGAGGGTAAGAGAGGGAGAGAGACTGGTGCCCCTGGCATGCTCAGAGCAGAAAGGCCCCACAGTGCAGCATGTGGGAGCAAGTGCCCGCCAGGCAGCCCTCTACCACCTCCCCTCTCTTTGAGTCTGGCATCCATGTGGAATCCAGGCTGCTGCCTTGCAGAGCACCCAGCTCTTTTCTGGTCTCATGCTGGAGACCTTTGCAACCCACCCCTCCTGTGTATGGGATGCAGGGGAGAGAACAGCTGTGAATTATCCAGTCATATCACTGACTGGTGTCTGTAGCTATGGCTCTCTCTGCAGCCTGACTGCTCCATCCTTTCATGGGCCTGCTGCCCCAACAATGGCTCTGTGCTGCGAGGGGAACAAGGAGTCAGGAGGGAGGTGCATGCCATTGTCTCTACTTAGAGTGAACTTCAGATATAGTCACTTGGGGCCCCCCTAAATTTTGGTTTCCTCACAAATTAAGTGTATCCATTTGAGTTAGAGAACGCAGCAAGTATACATTATGTAGCTAGTAAGTATGTTTTCAAGTAGTCTTAGGTTTTGTTAGTTTATCAGATCCTCAGAAGTGTAAAGAAGTCTAAAAATACCAAAGATATGCAACACTTCTGAACTCTCCCAAGTCTTCTCTTTTTTAAATTTGATATCATGGTAAATATTTTTAACTCTTGATGCTCAGAGTCTCAGCTGCCTCCTCTTTTTTACATTTTTGCCTCCTGTCATAGGATTTTGGTAATAAAATGTTCCAAAAGTGGGTTTTGCTTCCTTGAATAAGTTCCCTGCATATTTGCTTTTCCCTAAAGTTGAATTTGAGGTCACACACAAAATCTTGGCAGAGTTTAAGATGTTTTATATGTTCACATTAAATAATCTAAACTCACTATGAGATACAAGTTTTAGTGTTAAAATTAAACGATTGTTTAGCAAAAGTGAAGCCACTCTGTGCTTTTATTGGCATCATTCTAATATTCTACAATTCTTGATGTAATTCTAATATTCTAAATTTTTCTCAATATAAATCTAGAGCTTCCAAAGACACCTGATTTTCTCACACAAGATCTATTTTCGCAGGGAACCTGGAATCCAGTTACAGAGTTACAAAGATGTATTATAGCAACAGTATCCATGGAGCTTAGACTTTTTCATCCAAAGTGGGCAGCTTCAGAATTTTTTCCCCTCTAGTTTACACAGCAAATGTAAAACTTCCTTAAAAAAAATGAAAATAGGAAGCTGTCTATAAACCAGAGTCATACAGGGGTATAGTTCTCATCATTCACCTCTGATTTTTTTTCTAAGCAGTCACTCATAGATACCCTGAAAACACTGCTGCACAGTTCACATCCATCTAGGCATCGCTGGTGATGACACTGAATATTGTCTCTACCCCTGCTATTCACATCTTCTCCAACCACATACTCTCACCAGTGGGGCATCAGCCTCCCAGCCCACCCTTCCACTATTTCCATCTCTCAAAGCCCAGATGTCTGCAAGTAGGGTCAGCATTGGTGGTGATTGGGAACAGTCTAGGCAGCCAGGCAGTGGTGGCCTGAGCTAAACCATGGGATGGATATCTGCTTAAACAGCTACTAGTAATAGCCTTTGAACAGGCTGTTCCTGGGCAATTCAAATTAGCATCTATATAGGAAGAGGGAGATTACCTGTCTATGGCCTTGGAAGTGGTTTGTGTGATGCCAGTGGTACTCCTGCCACAGGTGGGTAACCATGGCTGATGTCAGTCTGCACCAAAATAGATCAAGGCAGTGTTGCCTTCGTGCCCTGTAGAACAAGATCTGCAATGAGTGAATTATTTAGTGGTGATGCACATCCTCTGAATATTCTTGCCCTATTTAGGAGCACGCAATGAAACAGTTGTTATAAGAATTTTCTTGTCATCCTGTACATCAAACGCATGCCAGATAATTTGGGCAATAGGCTGGTACTTCAGCTATGAATCAGTTTATGTTTATTGCTGTTCTGTTTTTTTTTCTTTTTATTGCTCCCCATATTTTTAAATGGTAAGAAATATGATGCAATGCTATACATTAAAATTAAATCAGAAACAGTACATCAAGAAGTACTTCTTCTCTGAATGTTGAAGGACATTTTATAGGTAGGGTCAACAGAACAATTTGTAGCTTGTCTTCCTAAGGATTTGATTGAGGTGAGGACTGGAAAGCAGCACTCCTACTAAGACTTGATGACAACTTTAGTCTGCCATGGTCTTTTAGAGTGTATATTGGCATTCTTTCATTTTCTTCATATAAGACAAAGAAGTGGGTCCAGTGCCTTTGGGACAAAATCAGAAAAAGTGCATAGAAAGAGGTCAGATTTCTTTGAATATTTTCAATTAGTTTCCTTTCTGTCTTTGGGAGTTTAACTTTTTAAGACACTTGCACTTGTGGGGGAAAGTGCCCTTTAGAAGGGTTCCACATGACTGAAGTGCAGCTGGTGTGGAGCATGCTGCTATGCCTGCTTACACACTTTGTACGTAAGTAGGAACAATAACTTATTTTAATGTCAAATTTGGGTGGGGAAACTTCAGAAAGTTATGGATAGTCAAGTGCTGAAGTTAACAGGCATAAGTTCAAGCACGTTAAACTCCTGGGACATGTGTTTTCACTCAGAATAAAGAGGCTGGAGTTTGAAGCAATTTAAACAGAATTAAGCTACAGAAAATGAAAGGAATTTTATTCCTGTGTAAGAGCACCCATATGTCCTTTATCAACCTGCAGGTTAGGAATACTTACATTCCACCTTTATTTGATTAACTTTCTTGCATGCCTTCATAATAGGCATTGTCTACAATTTTTCAGTTAGTTCAGGAAGCCTAAAGTATGGTACTTTTGCAAATACCGGCCACTGTAAAATAATATGGAACCCATTGCTAACTGTAATTGCACTATAATTGCTATATTTGCATAATAAATACACTAGATTAAATACTTTACTTCCAAGGTAAAAAAAAAAAAAAGTGATACTATACTAGGATTAGCTCTCCAACAGAAATGTGTGTTTGTTGGTGAATAAATAATTATTTTTTTTAATTCCCAGAGAGTATTGACTTCATCTGTCCTGTCAATAGCAACTTCCTACTTTGTTCCCAAGTTCTGGCCTCGAATCATCCACATTAGTCTGGTCTCAGTCTCATTTGGCATGAACCTACTAGATCTCCCCAAACCAAAAAGTGTGCATACAAACAAAAAGTGTGCATACATCTGAGGACACTTGGCTCCAGGGCATCCTCCAAGACATCACTGTGGAACACGATTTGACTGTCTTTGTCTCATACAATGTCTGTCAGCAGGCTGTGCAATGCATTGGTGTGTTTCACCACAGAGGGAGCCCTTTGGAGATGGGTGTAGGTCTGATACATTATAAATTTTGCATTTTCTTTGGACTAACTCTAGCATTAGAAATGCATTAAATGTGTTCCTTTGTGCCTAATGCTATGCTCTCTATCCCTCTTTCTTTTCTATTTAAAGTTAGACACCAACTTCTGGTTTCATTTCATCTGCTTGAAGGCACATCTACAGTCATGTTTCTTCCACAGCTGGTTTCTCAGTTGAGTTTCCCAATTGTCACAATTTACTGTGCTTTGACTCTTACCAGAGTCCTGTCTTTGAACACAAAAACTGGATTCCTTTTAGACAAAAATATACCAGAAAACAGGCTCCAGTGGGACAATTAATGCCCTCCAGCTGCAGGTGAGTTTGAAGACCAGGGACCAGACCAGAGATGCTTTGAGCTAATGAAACTCACAAATGCCTATGTCCACTTCCAGGTATAAACTTTGGATTTGGTACCAGATAATCCTTAGCTTCCTGCTACAGTTAAGTCATTTTCTAGACATAAGTGGACACCAAGAGAAACTGTGTACCCCTAAGGTGCATATGCACTTGGATTTGCCATGTCCACATTTGGTCACACTGAACTGTAGCCTTCACCACATTGGTTTTGAAGGGCAGCAACAGCAAGGAAGGAAAAAATGCACATTTAGGAAATGTAAAAGCAGAACTAAAATGCTATGTGTGTCTGTCTGTGTTTATATATAGAAGTGTGTAAGCAACCTAGTCTAGTGAAAGGTGTCCTTGTTTATGGCAGGGAGGGTGGAACTATATGATCTTTAAGGCCCCTTCCAACCCAAGACATTCTATGATTTTAAAA
>VYZS01103878.1:4879-21698 GCA_013400695.1 Neodrepanis coruscans
CAGTGTTTCATTCAGTTTTAAAAGTCCCAAGACTTCCATGACCTTTGCTGAGAGACTTCCTTACAGACTAACACATCTTGCCCTCCAGGAGGTTCTTTATAAGCTTTCGAAATTTTCTAACTAAATTCCCTAGTTCCCAATTACAGTCTCTGTTTCATACTGAGTATCCCTTTCTGCTCCTGGCATGCACACTCTTTCTATACTGACATATACTCCAACCTTCCTCTTGTCATTTCTAGACATCCTTCTCTTTTAATTTGAACTCTCAAAACATGCATGGTGCTCCTCATGTGTCTTCCAATTCTCCCTGATTTTCCTAAACAGCCTGACCAGGCCTGCATACTGTATTCTTGTTANNAGCCTGACCAGGACTGAATACTGTATTCTTGTTACATTAATGTCTCTGTCATGCAGGGAGGAGCTCATATGGCTTCTTTCAGTGAAGGGCCTTCACACACAAACACACAAATGCTGCTGTAATGTTTTTGGCAGCCATATTTCTTCGTAAACTCCTGTGCGATTTTCTACTTGTGTGTTTCCCAAGTTTTCTGCAGAAATGCTGCTTCCTCCCATTTAGTACTATGTTTCCAGGTTTTCTTTGGCAAACTGTCCGTTTTGCAGTTTCCCATGATGGTTTTATCTTGCTCTACAGCCCTACCTCTCAAGCACCCGAAGCTTGTCTCCAATGTCTGGACTTTTTGGTTCCATCTGGGCACCTCAGAGTGATGTTTATGAAAGCTGCTGCCCCGTCAGTGCCACAACTCAACATTCAACCCACGTGGAGAACCAGGCAGTTATGTGTAAGCAGGAATACTATCCAAGATTTAACCCTTTCCGTGCCTACATGAACTTGGATATATGGACTACAGCAGCCAATCGAAATGCAAATTTCCCTCTTTCAAGGGACTCGGGTTATTGTGGAAATGTGTGAAAGGAATTTGGTTTAAAAATGTGAATAAAGATGCTTGCAATTTTGATTACTAGAGTAAGCTGGTTGCTGAATAATTACAATGTTGGTGAATATTTTGGCACTTTTATATTGAAAATAAATTTTTTTTACTGAAGTCTGAGCATTCAGTGCATTTTAAAAAGCACAGCATATTCAGGACACTGTTATTGTCAGATGAAGGCTATAAATTTAAAATTATTTTTTTTCATGGATAAGGACAGTATTAGTTCTTAAAAGCATCCAAGAACCTGTACTGCTCATATTTCTTCTGAAGTTTACATTCTGTGGTATAAACTAGAGTGGTTTAGCATTTGTAGGTAGAAACTTAAAACCATAAGTAATCTTATCTGTACCAAACAGTAACACTGGGGATCTACCTGTTGATACGGATTTCCAAATGGTGTCTCTTCTAGTGCAGACATAGTTGTTTGTGGGTGTAAACTTCTGGCACTAGAAAAAAGGCTGATTTGTGGCTTGTTTATCTGGCTTCAAAATGCAAACTGTCACTTGGATGATGTTACGCTTGTGCAGTGTGGGTGAGTGGGCATTTCTTCCAGGAACTTTTCTTGTGACTCCTGGCATTTTGTGTTTTTATTTTTAGCCTTCATGTTGCAATAGCATTTTCAGTTTGCACTTGTTTAAAATGCCAAAGCTTGAACTGAAACAAATGTTTCTTTGAAGGCAGGGTTCACACAAATCTCCAAAATGGGACAGAATGCCACTGTATTGGCTTACGTTAGAATACTGAATCTCTGTAGTGGGAAAGGCAACTGAGGAAGTGCTGCCACCCATGCCAGGTGTAAATCCATTGTGGAAGCTCTCTCTGCTTGCTCTTCCTTTAGAGGCTTGTCGTCTGGCATGACAGAGAGTGCCTGAGTGTCACAAGAAGGGGAAAACATCCCTTAGATTCAGAAATGTCCTTGGCAGAGGCAACTTGCTAAGCCTGAAGGGAGAGTGAAGATGGATCCAGTAGTAGCCTTGTACAGTTGCGTAAAGAAGAGCCATGGAGATGGCAGAACCAAATCCTGTATTGTGGCTACAGGCATTATGGCAAGTGGCAGCTGTAACAGGTTGCCACATGGGAGCTTTGGATTGAACATGAGGAGTAATGACTTCCCTTGAAGGGTAGTGCTGCAGGAGAACAGGTTGCCCCAAGAGATGGACAGATCTCTGCTTGATGTTTATGATGTGGCTGAATGAAGCCACATGTGACCTGCTGTAGTGATGATGGCAGTCCTGCTCCTCATAGGAGGCCAGACTAGAGACAACCAGGGTCCAGTCACCATTTTGAGGATTCTGCAAGCTTGAACAAGTTTCTTACCTTTCTTGCTATTTAATTGCTTTCCTCTTGCCCTTTGCACACAGAGTGACTGGAAGGCAAGAGCTCTGTTTGACAGCAAGAAATGGAGGCTTTTACATTTCTTCTTATTGAAAGGCAGAGCAGAAAAGGCATTGCAAAATAGCTAACAGCCTGCATGCAAGGCTACTCAGTAATCTGAACTCCCAGACCTAAATTCTGGCCCTGCCAGTCTTACCACATTGCTGAGCTATCAGACCAGCTCCTCTAACTTGCTGGTTTCATCCAGAAATGCCATCCCAGGGATTTAAATATTTCAGGAGAAACAACATGTTTCCACAAAAAGTTTGTTTCAGTGAATGAGCAGTTTCTGCAAAGAAAGCTTTGTTGAAAGATACCAGCCAGCTATGCTTTAATGTGTATTTGGGTTAGTTCAGGAGGTAGAAACTGATTGGGATACTCAAAAGCTGCTGCATTGACCTGCTCTTATTGCTCATGCAAAAGATACTCCTAAGCTTTCCTTTGGTTTTGATATCACAAAAATGGGATCATCACTGAATGCATCTCCAAACTGTAGTGTTTTAATTGATTGATCAGGAACTAGTGCCTCGAGTGTTTGACTGCTTTCTATGATGTGTCGTGCTGGGCAGGAATCTGTTTGACTCTGGAGTTTAATCGTAATTGCTTGTGATTCTGAAGGAAGGTTCACACGTTCATATGGACTTTGATGCTTCTGAAGTTGGTACTAGGCCATGAGAAGTAGTCATAACCACTGACCTGCTTTCTGTGCACCTCTTGCCTATGGTTAGGAGATTTCAGGAGGAATATAGTGGGAGTATAAACACAATAAATACAGATTAAAAAAAGAAAAGTGATGCTTTGGTTTGAGATGCAATGAAATTCTTTATTCCCTGGACTATGTTGTTTGTTGAATAGCATGCTTTTGTTGGGTTTTGGACATACAAAGGCACAGGAAAGAGGAGAGAACATGGAAAGCTGTGCTTACTTGGCTTCCTCAGTATATTCTGTTAATTCTGTTAAATGTTTCAAGGAGATCCTTATTTTCTAGCACTGAAGAGAAGCTTTTTCTTAAGTTCTGGTGTAAAGGAGGTGCATTTCTTATACATGGAACAAACTGTAACAACAAAACCTCACTGAGTTCTGATAGGTACCAAGTTCCTGTTGTAAGTAAAGTGTATGTTCCAGACAAAATAGATCACTGGAAAAGAGAGAAAAAAAACATGCAATAAACCAAGAAATTCACTGGACATTTCAGGGAGAGCAAAACCAGGTAGAAATGTTTGGAAAAGAAGATCTCTGTGAAGAAATTGGTTAGAGTTGTTAAAAGTGCCAGCAAAAGACAAGGGAAATGAGCTGCAAAGAGCTTAAGAAATACCGCTAAGAAAGGAAACAATCATTCCCTTTAATAAAACTGTAACAGATGAAGAAGCAATTCCCCCAGGAGCTGTGCAGTATTAGGCAAAGTATTCATATAACTTTTCCTAACAATAACTAAAGAATGTAACAAGCTCATTAAGGTTACCAGAAATAATTGCTGCCATCAGGAGACATCTGTAGCTTAATTAGCAATCCATTTGAATGCAAGTGGATTTGAGCTCAGTTAAAAATCATTCCTTCTACAGTAAAGGGGAAGATGAAATAAATAATTCCACTACAAATTTCCTTGTACAAAAATGATTATAATTCTACTGGAGTGAAACTGGAGACATTGCTCTAAAGATCAACTCATTGTCATGAGCAAAGCAATTCTAATTTCTTGCCTTGTGCCGGGAGTTCTTTATAGCAGCATTGGGAGCTTCACTGATCTCTCTAAAACTGGGTTTTGTTGTTGTTTGTTTGTTTTTGTTTTGTTGGGTTTTGGGGTTTTTTAGAGACCAGCAAAATGGGTTTTTTTGTTAACCAAAGAAATTATTAAAATTGCAAAGGGAAGACCAAAAATGCCAGTATAAAAGCACAATTCACTAGTAGGGCTGGTTATGGAGGGGGAGAAAAAAAACCCATAGTTCAGTTTTGATTTCTGTCCCAGTGTGAATGCTACATAGTCTTAGGACATTGTCTGTTTTCCCAAGAAGAGAAAACGGGGAAGAAATGACAGCCATCTCTACTTCACACTCCCACTGAGTTTGTGGCTTCTTATAAGTGTATTGGGAACTAGGGATACCACGTTACCACTGTCCTTGATTTTCACAGGGTATAGTGGCCATGTCTGCCTTGTTGGTCTGGTATTTCCATTATGGAGCCAGAGAATAGTCCTTGAACATTTTGTGACGGCTTACAGGTGTTATGAGAGATGGCATTTGAACAAAATGTGCATCCATGACAGGGGTATTTGCTGCCCTAGACTTGCCAGGCTCCAGCAACTGCCTCACAGAACTATGGGAGGGGGAGCATCCAATGCAGCTTCCCCGTAGGTGAGGGCAGCGTTCTGCTGGGACCCTGTTTCCTGGTAAGTGGAGCTGGTATGATGTTGAGCTTGGGTCTGCAGGGAGAGATTTGGACTGCCCAGCAAACTGGCTGCTACCGGTCTAGCCTGGAAGCCTGGAAGCCTGGTTTGAACTGCTTGGGAGCAACAGACTGACTAGACTAGGCTGCAGATATCACCTGGGAGGTTCGAAGCACATGGGGGAGCCTACATGTCCTCAAAGACAGTTTCAGACAGGGAGCGCTGTTACTGTTTGCTCTGTTGAGCTTTTCACGAGCATGGTGGCAATTGGCTGATCTGTCCTAGAGCTCCTACGACTAGTAAGCAGCTTGCATTGGCAGAAATGAGCTTGAGAGCTCTGAGAGCAGCTGAGAGATCTGATTGCCAGGGTGCAAATGTGTTCATTGAAGAGAGATGTTAATTACCTTAATCTGAAGAGAGTGAAAGGGAAGGAGACAAGGGAGGTTTTCACCACCTGTACTGGGGCTGGCTGTGCGTGAAGCTCCATCACCCAACTTCTCTGCCCTGGGAGGAGCCTCGGTGACGGCTGGGAAGTCATGGCCTTCGCAGCACCACAGATTCCTGCAGAGCCAAGGCTGCCATCCTGCCAGGTGAGTTCCCGGCTGATCTTTACATTGGTAGGTTGGGTATTGCTTTCCAGCATTTGTTTTCTTCCCTTTCACCCTCAGGAAACACCCATTATTTATTTTTCTTAGTCACTGAGTCACCTCCATCTGTTTTTGCCGTTTCCGCATACTTGCTTTGCTTTTGGCAATTCGTGGAAAAGGAGCACAGTAGCACCTCCCTGTCACTATGGTTGTGTCTTACTTCTACCTTTGATTTCCTCATCTTGTTCAGTCCATCTGACGACTTCTGCAACAGCCTTGGGTGTGCTGAAGGCTCACTGTCTCCCCGGGAGTGCTGCCACAGCCCTACTCTGTCCCAGTGACAATGCAACAATCACCCAGCCCCTCTGACAGGCAGGAGACTGGCAGAGGTCAGAGTCCCAGCTGTAAAAGGAGGTCCCTAGTGTAGGTTGGGGCAGTTGCCCAGTCCTGCACTGGAGGAGTCTCTGCTGGGCAAGCCCAAGTGGTGTGTGCTCCCCATCTCTGCAAGCTGAGGAATGTGGAGGAGTGGCAGACAGTGGGCAAGCTCTGCTCTGTCCCATCATGGACAAGTGAGAGTGCAGAGCGAGGGGAGGATTTGTTGTCCCAACACTGCAAGGTGGTTGGTGTTGAAACAGAGGTCCTAGGGGCGTTCCCCCTGTGCTGAAAACAATACTGCTGCTGCTCCTTTCCATCTCTAGAATGGATTTCCTTGCAAAATCTCTCTGTCTGTGCCTGTGTGACAAAAATGCCTCCTTTGTCACTGTAGGCCACATATTCTGCAGCTCACTTTTTCGTGACCTCTGCTGTATCTCATTTTTTGCTGATTTCTTCAGCAACAACAGCAGCACAGTACCTCAAACCTTCTCTACTGCTGGGATTGCTCTGAAGGGTTTTTCCTCTGGTTCTATGTGGGAGCTGCTCCCTGGGCTGTTTAGGATTTTAGCAGCCTTGTTCAGAGGCGGTGGAGGTTTGGTGTTTCCACAAGGGCCCCATGCATCTCTGCAGTTTTTATGGCTTGGAAACTGCCAGCAACCTGCACAAGCAAGGACCACACTCTATGCGGGGCCTCCCAAGTCCACGAGCCAGTGCCAGCTTCTCTAGCTGTTGTGGACTAGCTTCTCATCTAGCATAAACTAGTTTTTTAATCACCATCAGCTAAACTACCAGCAGCCAGGCTTGACTTGCAACTGATATATACATATGCATCTCTTGTACAGACAGCTTCACCTCCATGAGTAACCAAAAAGCCCCCATCCTCTTCAGTAAGCTCAGCTTTCATGCAGTGATTTTGAGAAGGTGACAGACCATAGCCCTGACCATCCCTGCCACACTCTGGGTTATGGCTACTGTACCTGTGGGCTGACAGGCTGTGCCAGACCTCTTCTCTAACAATGCTGGCAAAACGATCTCAAAGGAGCCAATTGATTTTGATTTTGGTTGGATGTACAATTTGTGAAGGGAAGCTAATGCTTTCATATGTCTTTGTTATCACAGACATGGGGGAAGCCTATGCCTGGACCTGCTCCAGCTCTCAGAGACAGCAACATGGAAGGTGGGCTGCCTTCGCTGGGGTGTCAGCAGATGCTGTAGGGTGGGGCTGTCTCAAAACTAGAAATAACCTTCTTCTCATGCAATGCTGAGGTGCTACAGCAGCACACTTGGCCATCAACACCTTACAAGAACCTGCTATGATTGATGGTTCTGATTTAGAAAGAAAAATGTTTCACTTCATTCACTCAACACAGCCTTGTTAAATGAAAGTGCACACATTTGCAGTGTTGTGTGGGAAATGCTGGAGTGGAAACCAGATGTTGAAGATGATAAGAGAACGTTGCAGAAACATTAGAAAATGCTGTACCCTTCACACCATTCTCCTCAGATGTGTGGGATGATGCAGCTTATTGCTCTCTTAGCAGCGAGAGCTGCATATGAGAAAGGGAGCATCTCAGTGGTGTTCCTCCAGCTGCTTGCAAGCAGGCTGGCTCATTCTGCCTCCAGCCCATCTCGTGTGTGCACGTATGTCCAGGACATGATGCGTGGTGCTTGTGAGGGAGTGGAAAATTACCTCATTGCTGCCCTGTTGCCAAACCAGTGTGGGAAGCCCTTGCTCCTCCTTCACTCTCCCTGTGCTTTTCAGCCACGTAAACCACATTTTGTGGTGTAAACCATTTCTGGAGCTCTGTGATGGTTTCATACTGATCTGCACTTTCCAGAGCTACCTGCTGGTCAATTACTCCCTCTGTGGAAAAGCAAGCAGTTGTTAACCAGAGGAGATGCTAGCCCTACTTTTGTTGATAAAAGCCTTTGCTTAATCATTAAAGCTTATGATCTTCTTTTGGTTACTAGCTTTCAAGTAGGTGCCTTCCGCTCCCTCCTGTTGGTTAAGGATATGAAGCATGCAGCATGTGTGCCTTTGGGCTCTGCATGTTAGCACTACGTCCAGTTCATATATTTGCCAAATGACTTTGAGTACTAAATTTCAATTTGTCCCATCTGTGTGTTCTTGGCATGTACTACACTTTAGAGGGCTGCAAGAAATCAGACCGTAGGTATCTTATGCTTAATTAAGGCTCAGCTGCCAAATTTACCCACACTGTCACTCTGGTGAGCATAGATGCAGCTGAGAATTTTCTTCTGACACTTCGCTATCACTTTCACCACTGCTACATCACAGCAAGCACAGCAGGTCTTCCTCTCTCCTGGCTTGCAGAATTTGCTTATGCTTTCGGCTGTAGCCTTGAAGATCATGGCTAGGCATGGCTTGGCCTGAGCTAGCTGTGGTTTACAGGGTGGAATGCTCCTGATGGCAAGCAGAAACCTAGGACACAAAGTCCTGATGGAAATGCCTAGGGGTGGACAGCCTGCAGGGCTGAACTCACAGGGACACGAGCTTTTCTTGTTTGTAAGTATTTCTGCCTTCTGGGTGAGGTTCACAGGCAAGCTTATGAGCTTCTCTTGCAATAGCTGAACTTCATGACCCAGTTTGATACCCTACAGCAATGTGCAAGTTTTGGAAGCCCTCAATCCACAGTATCATTAAGAAGAGAGAACTTTGCACATTTCATAGATGGTCTGCACATTCACTGGTTGGTGGAGTGTTTGTTCGGTTTTGGTTTGAGGTTTTTTTTGAGAAAGGAACCATTTTGCTTGTTGAAAGGTTTTTAATAATTTATCAGTTTAAGGACTGATAAATTACAATTAGTTACACAATTATCTGAGGACCAAATAATGGCTTATGCAAATTCTTCAAAATCCTTAAATATAAAGGATTTGTTAACTCTTTCTTGTTAGTTTTCTTAGTAAAATGTAACCCTGGGAACATCTTTCAGAACAGCTTACATGACCGAAGCTCAGCAAGATGCAGGTTTGGTTTTGGTTGCTAGAGCCTCATGTGCCATTTCCCATGATAGAGAAACCTGAAATCTAACCAAGACAGTATTATTCTTTCTGAAGAGCTGATTTCAGGGATGAGCTAAAAGATCTACATAACCTCCATCCTGTCATTCTCCCTGCTGCCTCTTGTCTGGGTAGTCCTTTATCAGTTGACCACCCCCATTAGCAAACCTGTCAAGCTGTTGTGGCCAAAGCATCACTGATATTCTGTATGGAGAGAGTTTGTTAGAGAAGTCCTCAAGAAAATTATATCGAGTCCTATAAATAAAAATAGGAAACATATGGCACCAGTTTCAAGTGGTTAAGTGGTTTTTAACTAGTCAAGTAACTAATGTTCTCATATACCTATAAAAACAATACAGTTTTATCTTTGCAAAGATCAAAAGAACAACCTTGAAGGACTTGCCAGGCACACACAGCCACGTGTTTTAATAGATGACAGACCTAATGTATCCTTACAGTAATGAGACTGACTAGCCAATTTCAAATTTTCCCCTGTATTCCTGCAATGAATAATACCTAATGACTGCTCTGGTTGGATTTTTTTATTTTATTACTACTACTGTGGACGCAATGTTGCCTCAAACATACTGCAGATATAAAGAGAAGTCTGCAGTCTCTCAAAGAGAGCCTGGTAAGGAAGTATTTCATGAGAGGAAAGAATAGGAAGTCTCTGGAGCTGCCCAGGTCTCCTCAAGCGTCTGTCAGTGTCCACCACTGTTTAGATCAATCTGATAACTCATGAGTATGTTTTAACTTCCAGAAAAATATAGGGAGAAGACAGACCATAGCATGCCTGATGTAGATTTGCACAAGCAGGCTCTGCACTGCAACAATGTCTCTCGGACAGGTTGTAGGTATGATGTCTAAGATGAACTGCAACACTGCCTGCCAGCAGGTGGAAATGTTTTGTGCCAGCTGCTCTAAATTCCAAAAATTAGCCTCAGTTGTACAATTTATTCTGAAAGCTGTTTTCCAGTTGTACAATTTATTCTGAGTGCAGAAGAGGCCATTTCTCACAAGCTGGAATAAACTCTTCGAAGTCCACACTGGTTTAGAGTTAGAGTTAATGCTTGCTGTTATGCAAAATGCTGACTTTGATGTGTTTGCCTGCACAACAGCTGCTTCTGCTTTCCACAGACACTGAACACTGTTTTGTAGTCTGTCTCTCTTCAGTGCCTTGCTGCTCTGCTCTGTAAGTCAAACCCCATGCTAGAGCGGAATGCTGCTGCGTGTGCTCTGACTCTCGGCCCATTTTACCTTACTGAAACTTGTCTTCTCAGGACATAGGATTCTGATTTGTTTCCCTGGTTTTTGTGTTACATGAATGGTTGTTTTTAGAAAGTCTAACCTTTTACTTAGCCTGATTGAAAAGAGTATATTTGGCAGTGGAGGTAGTGATACAAGAATAGTTAAGAAATCTCTGGATCTGGTAATGATACCCCTCCTATGCATTCCCCATCAAAGTGGCCTGGAGTTGAGTTTCTAGAAGCCCTATGTATGAAGCTGAATGTCAATGTCACCTCCAAAAATTGTGCAAAAAATATGTGGCAGGGATTTTTTCCTTTAATTTCATCTTGCCCGTGGTCTAATTGTATCTCCTACAACAAACAGAGAAGGAAAGAATGTCAGCTTTCTTTTGGTAGGTAGATGTATGCATCTGATATGGCAGACATCAGCAAGTCACATTTAGTGACGTTTGTAATGTGCTTTAAGAATCAAACAACACAGTCCTATGGCAGTGACAACTGAGAGGGAGACTTGGGCAAAATTTGGGATCCTGCTGCTCCTGCAGACATGTAAGTGTTTAGCTTTTAGTTCTTGGGTGTCCTATGTTCAACCGACACTGATGTGTGGAGGTTCTAGGGTTTGGATACCACAACTTCTGTTGGACCTCTGTGTCTGCGTCTGAGTATGCTCAGGATCTCTCAGCACTGCTGGTACCAACCATCCCTGACAATCTCCTGTGATTAAGTTCTTGCTCATACCTTCTCTACCCACCTTTTCTGCAAGGTTTAATTCACTTCCTAATCACCTGGCTCCTTCAGAACGCTTGTCCAGAAGAAGCACCTTATTTTCTTTTGTATCTCAGCTGTTGGAGCATTTGCAAAGGTTTAGGGAGTCCTTGGGTTAAAAAAAGAATGCCCTCTGCTGCAAAACTGGAGCAGTCTTTCTGTATCTGCCTTGAATTTTCATATGTGTCCTGCTTATTGTAGGAAAAGGAACCATGGTGACACCTTGTCTTGATTTCCCCCTGCCACAGTCCTCTTGGACAGAAGGTTAAGGTTTTCTAGAGCCAGGCAAAGCCAGTGCCTCTAGGGAATCTTGTTGCCTCTTGTCTGCCTCATCTTTTGGCTTTCCACCCTTGAGGAGAGGGAACTGAGCGAGGAGAGGTGAGTGAAAGACCTGCTCCAGACAGAGGGCCCTGCAGCCTTTGCTATCTGATTTCTCCTTTAAAATATGTTAGAGGTTCGTTTAATTGCAGAGTGCCTTTAGCACCGCTAAAGGCATGGCTTTATCTACAAAGTTGTTTTCTTGCATGCCAGAAGTTACAGGAAAAAGCAAAGTTTGGAAGGGAAGAAAAACCCCTGGCTGAACTCTGGATCCGGAAGTGCGACTTTAAGGACAAAACAGGACAGAGACACCTCCAAGGCACAGTAATGAGCCTCTCATTTCCCCATGCCTCCAGGGCAGCTGGGCTGTCCTCTGCCTGAGATTTCCAAAGGATTGTGCAGCCAGGCGGGCACCTCGCCCATCCCTGCCTCCCCTTCACTCCTGACAGGTTTACAGGGAGGTTTTACTCCTCTTCGGGTGGCAAGAATCTGGCCTGAGTAATCCTTGAGAAGAAAAAGGAAGATCTGTTAGTCATCGCAAATTTCTTTATTTATTCTGGGGTATTTCCTGGTTTCTATGTTGTACGATGTTTGTCAAAGACGAGCAGCCAAAGTAAACCACATGAATGAAATATTGCAAATGAAAGAGCCAAGTGCACAGCACAGTTGGTCCTTTGCCTCCAAGTGCCTCAATCCTTTCAGATTAGGTGCTCACTTGGCATTCTCCTGCAGATAGGCTTGTAAGGAATAGCCCTGGGACAAACCTGTCTCCATACGCAGCCACTGGCGAAATGCTCAGGCAGGTCTGGAAAGACTCTCTAACAAGAGAAGGGATTAATGTGCCTGCCTGTTAACTTTGGCAGAGTGTGTAGTCGTTGTTGTGCCAGCAGAGTTAGGGAGAGCAATTGGAGAGAGTTACTTTATGACCAGTGGTGGTCCTGGGGGACAAGAAGGGAGGATGGGGGCATTGGGGGCCTTCCTACAAGGAGTGAAGCACAAAGCAGTGCCTTCACGGCAGGGTGTTTCAACATGAAGAGCCCAAATGGATGGAAACATTCCTTTGTCCCTTAATCCAGTTGCTAACCTGACTCATCCAGAATGAGTTACTGGTGTCAATGTTGTCCTGTTACTTGGTGAGAAGTTATGAGCTCACAGATTTCTTGTTCAGCAAACCAGCTAGCTGGCTCCTTGCTGAGTTCTCCCTGAAAAGGAAAGGGATGCCCAGCCTGGAGACAGGATTTCTCCACCTGCAGAAACAGGGAACAAGCCAAACTCATTCACAGGCTGTATTTCATCATGACAAATATGAGAAATACTTATTTTACAGGAAAGTTTAGACCACTGAACAGTAGGGGAGAAGAGTCTAGCCAGCCTTCACTTTATCCATCCCTTCTCTCATTACTCATTGCATTTTTGTTAGTGACTGTTGAAAGACTCTATTCAGCTGGAAGGCTTTGCAAATATCTGAGAGAATACTGTCAGTAGAAACATGGAGATACTAGAGAGATGAGCAAGACAGATTCCTCTCAACAGAAGGTTGTGCATCTCAGTATGCTTTGGGCCTTTGGTCCCACATGTTGGCTGGGAACAAAGAGTTCAAAGAATTGACCACAGAGAAATGAAGTACTGCTAAGACTGATTTTAAGGAAAAATTTGTTGAAACTATTAATCATAGAATGCACAGGAAATTAACTTCAAATGATGTCATAAAAACAGCACATGAAGGAAGTGCAAATGTAATATAATTTCTATAAATATAAGAGAATATTTATGCTGACACTTGTGTAAGTTATAAGCTGAAAACAAACCAGGTGGCCAGTCTGTTGGGTAAAAGAGGTTAAACTCTGGATAATAAGACCCAAAGAAACAAAAATCTTATGCCCACAAACTTAATGGTGAGTTAGGAGTTGAAGGAATATGACCTGAATTGACCAAAGGTAAGCAGGTGCATCTAATTTGATACTCTTTCTCATGGAAGAACAGATGTAAGGCAGACAATTCTATTACCCTGTGGTTATCTCCGAACCAGTGTAAGTGCAGAAAACCATTTTTTCCACAAGACTATTAGGACTCATTTCGCTTAAAGGTCTTTCCTGCCTGGAAGAGGCATTCTTTTTATTTTTTCCCACAAACAGCTTGAATGTCTCTCCTTCTGTGGCCTTGCCGAGCAGTTAACTCCCTGAAAAGATAATGTTTTCGCAGATAACCTTGGAGACCCTGCAAAAGGGGGCCAACCACGGCATTAAGAAGGCTTGGGAAGGAAAAAGTTTTGCAATTTTTCATCCCTGGCATACATGCCATTATTTTAGTGTTCTTGCCTTTGAAAATAAATTTTCCTAAGTCCTTCCGCTGCCTGGAGTTTTAGGGGTACCTGCATTATCTTTCTTCATACCAACTTATTGTTACCCTGTAGTTTCAGGAGATGGAAATTCGCTGGTTTTACTACTTTTCCCCCTATATTTTCTTTGATTTCTCTTCCTTTGACAACACTCCTGTCCAAAAGCTGTGAACTGCAAAGCAAATCACTTGGAAGTGTGAGTTACCATGCACTTATTAGAGATCTACAAAAGTCTTTGCAGTATTACTACAACCCTCTGTTGCAATCTTTGTGTAAGTTTCCTACTTGGTTTCAAGTGAAGAGTGAGCTTTTTTTGGTTTTCTGTTGCCCTGCGCTTGTACACTGGGGGTTTGGTCTCTGCTAGAATTCCTAAGTCCTGCTAAAAGGCCTACAGCATCAGCAATGTTTCTGGACCATCACTGTTGGAGTAATGGGACACTGCTAGGAAAGGACTGTTCCCTCTCAAGTCCATGTCAATGCCACCCAGCCTGTGGTCTCTCTCCTCAGTCATATACCATGACTGGCCAGAAACCACTGGATTAAAACAATACCTGAAGAAAGCAAATCAAAGCATTAGTTGACATCAAAGATGTCAGCTGAATCCACTGCTGTGGATTGCCATGGCACAGCCATGCTCTTCGTGACATATCAGGTAACTTATTTGAGATGTTAGACAGGAATTCAACTTAAAGTTTGTAAAGAGATGTATTTCACAGCAGTAGAAAACACCTCAGTTTTTGGGTTGATCCCCTAGTATGATGTGTTTCTCTCCGTGATAAAGACAAAAAAGGATCTTGCAGCACAGGCACAAATCACATGGTCTTTTCTCAGTCTGTCATTACTGAGCTGGTACTGTTACACTCAAGAAAACCTACAGAAAAAAGCAATTTGAGGATAATTAAATTTGAGGAGGAATTATTAAAATAGCTGAGTGTGTATGTGCTTGAAAGTTAGCTTGGGATGTCTATTTCCAATCATGTTCAATTCAGAAAGTTAGAGAATGGTCTGATATTGTAAATATCTTATTATTTTAAGATGGTTTTGTGGTCATATCAGGGACGACATGGACTTTTAAAATACTTACTGACATGATCAGGCTTTTCATTTTTAGTAAAAATTATGTTTTCATGGGTATTTACAACTCTGTTGTAGTCAAGCTTCTAAAAGTTTATTTAAAAAATTATACAATTGGAAAAGATAATAGAAATAATCTCTGTAAGAAACTTAAAAACCATGTCATTTGTCCAGTGAAAAAAATGTAAGAAATAGGGCATTAGATTTTTTCCTATTTTTAAAAAATATGTCTATATTGATAGGCTATAAACCCAGAAGAGTACCTACACGGAAAAAAGAACTTCTGAAATCTTGAATAACTGGGAAAAAACAAACAAACAAAAAAACAAGATTTGGAATTAACTTGTTTTCTTTTCCTGAAACCCACTGTCCTGTGTAAAATATTTCATGGCATCAGATATAGAGGGAGGCAGCAGCTGAATTCAAAGCCTGAATTACCTGTGCAAAATACATCCTGGTGTGTTCTTTTTTGGAGCAAATACAAAATCTTGATGTTTTTATGGTACATGATAATGATCTGCTTCATTTCCTGCTCAGATTCTTGCCCAACTGTTAAACACAATTTTTTTTTTTTTTTTTTTTATAACAAGCAGTTAAATATGTATCTCTGCATCCCAGCGAAGTGTTTTCCACCTCCATACAGGAAACAAACTCTAGCTGTTTCTGCAATGACTTGGTCCCATTCCCAGGAATGTTTCCCTTCCATTAAAAACAAACAAACAAACAAAACTGAACCGAAACCTCTGGAAAATGAAAGCATTTTTTCAGCATATTAGCACTAGATAGGCACAAGCACAAGACAAGTCTATGTGTTCCTCTGAACAAGGCCAGGCAAGGTTTGCTGAACCTTTCTCACACTGAAATGCATCGACATGGAAGTCTCTTTGCCCAGCCTCTCTTGAAGAAGCTTTTACTTGGAGCTGAGTGAAGCTTTTTAACTCCTTATGGGAAATTCTGGTGCCAGGATGTTAAACCCTAACTTCCTCACAATAGGCTGCCAGTGACGGCTTGCACATGGTGGGCTGTGACGGTATTTTCTCTCCTGGTGAACTGAAATGAAGCAGAAGCTGTCCAAACAGTGAGTGTAAGAGATCCCATGACTCTGTCTTCCTGACCCCTCCCTTTGCAGCCTGGGCCTTGAGGACTCCAACTATGGGGTACTTACGGCAGCCTCGGTCTCTGGGGACAGCACTGTCTTAGCACAGGCAGGTTTGGTGTTTGCTGGGAGCCAAGAGCCATAGGTGTTTTTGGCAAAATCTTAGTTTGGAAATAGGAATGGCACCTTGCTTTTTTAAAACTGGAATTATGGTTTAGGTCTCAAAAGACCTCTCTGGGCAGACCATGACAGGTGGCTTCTGTCATATAGTCCAGGATACAGCAAAGCAAACTGATCAACACAAAAGAGTGAGATAGAGGTACAGCATAGGAAAAAAGTCCTTCAAAATACTGTGTGGATGGTACTTGCGAAAGTTACATAGAGGTATTTCCTGAGGATCTCTAAAAAACTTAAGAATTAGCTTTGTACATTGATAATGTTCAACCAATTAACAGCGTGAAATTTGCAGAAAATATTTTTAAAATATGATTTCAAGATTATGTCTGTTTTTAGGGGATGGATCCCCAGTGGCAGCAAAGTGGGAGCTTATCTGCCCAAGTACATTTGGGCTGACCTCTGAGGTCCCAGTATCGTAATGTGTGTATTTCAGGTTTCTGAGTCCTACAGCCCAATTGGGCTCTCTCTGGAGTGCCTGTGGAGATCCAGGACTGTGAATATGGGAAGTAAAAGGGCTGGTGCAGCCAAGCTGGTCTGTGAGAAAAGCTGAGGTCAAGGCTGCTCTGAGCAGCATTGGTCTTGGGCACCTGCCTCCCTCCATGTGTGGTTCCTGTCTCTGCACGTTCTCTGGGAACTGAATTCCTTCCACAGGGATGCCGGAAACTCTGGGTGGTGCTCAAAGGAAATTGTACTCAACCAGACAAACCTCTTCAGCGTGTGCATCAAGGAAGAACATAATTTGTTGGTATCAGCTTTATATTTTGCCTTACACTCTGCAGCGTGTCGGGAAGCCCCATGGCAGACACAGGCGCCATTGATCCTGGTGTGTGTGCTGTGTTTGTGTGCAGCTGAGCTACACATCAGCATGCTTCACTGGCATCCAGCCCCAGGAAGGTTGGAGAGCAAGCAGCAATGATTATGGGGACCCGTTCTGTGTGAGTGGTCTCAGAGTTCTCATTTTGGAGTAACAAATCTGTGCAGTGATGGCACTGGGATTTCGTGTGTTTGTCATAGTGGTCTTCAGAAGAGGGGGTGTATTGGGTTTTCTGTGGCCAGGTTGTGGTAGCAAGGGGTGGGCTATAGAGGATGTTTCTTCAAGAAGCTGCTGGAA
>VYZS01103879.1:0-15374 GCA_013400695.1 Neodrepanis coruscans
CTTCGTGATCTTAAAGGTCTCTTTCATCCTAAACAATTCCACGATTCTATGAAAACAGCAATAATAATTAGTTTCAGAGGGAATTGCAAATAGCAGTGACCTTTCCACATTCAGAATGCTGTCATCATGCTTAGATCTAAGAGGGCAAACAGAGCAAATTCAAGTGCCTAAGTCTGCACAAAATCCCAGCAGGATTTAGTGCAGCCCCACAGAGCTGCCAGCTGGAGATGCCCCACTGCTGCGAGAAGGGAGGCAGATACTCTGACAGGACCGTGGGAAGGATCTTGAGGATGCAGTAACCACGGGAACACTTGGCAGCTTTGGGATCTCACTGTGAGCCAAAGTCATCCCAATATTTAAAAAACCTTTTAATACACCTGTAATCCTAACTGAGAATAAGGATTTAAAAATTCTTCATTTAAATGAAGGGAAAAAATGTCATTAATGGAGGTGGCCTATAAAAATCTCAGAAATGCGGCAAATTGGTATTAACTATCATAACGAGTTAAGAAAGGTACAAAAGCATCCAGATATTGAGTTAACACTTGTATTTTGTAACAAATTATGACACTTGTTTAAAAATCCAAAGCTTAAATGAAATAGGGAAAAATCTCGTTTCTTAAGCAGTGCACATACTACAGTAAAAGTGCTGGTTTAATTGGGTGAGACTGGAAAATAAAATAATGTAAATTTTACAAGAAGATTCATGTAAACAACTGCACATATTTTCTTGTATTTAATGATTGTTGAGATGAACTCAAAGAGGCAGAGATTTTTTTCCAACCTAGTTGATTCTGTGAGGCAACAATCCACCTATGTCTCAGTGGACAGTTAATCTACTTTGTGCTGTGAAATGGGGGCTGCTTTTTCACTGGCACTGATGTCATGGCAGAGATTTCACAATTGATTTTTCACAAGCTGTTAGACTACACAATGCCTTGGCATGCATACAGGCTCTTTCAGGGAAAGTAGGAGGCTATATTTGTGCTATCACAACATCCTGCTGTGATTGCCAGGATGGATCTTTCTCACCTCTATATACCTGTTACAGTTACGGGAGAATGAGAAGGAAAAATTGCTAAATTTTTTTCCCTTTAACAAGATCAACTTGCCTTTCTTTTTTTTTTTTTTCCACATTTAAGTTTTTTTTTTAACATACACACACTCAGAAGCCAGCTGCTAAGAGACGTGCCCTGTGCTGAAAGAATGTGCTTCACACAGGGGTAGAGCAGCTGTAGTTCTGCTGGTTGTGAAAAGACAAATGCACAACTGGGTCATGAAGTGCAAGCCTGCAAATTTCCCATTTCAAATACACAGCAATAAAAATCTGTCCCTTAAGGTTTCAGATGTGCTGAAGCGCACACAATGTGAACGAAAGGGAAGTAATCCTTCCATTTTGATTGTCAGTTTATACACCTCAAAGCCCACCAACATGCACTAATTAAAACAACTGTTCCTGGGCCGCATAAAAAGAGCAATTCTTCTGGTGAAACTGTAAAGATAGCAAGTACATGCACTGGCAGGCACTAAAAGCAAGTCCATTGGAGCATATCTTTTTGCCCCTTCATTTTCTGCAGAATGCCATGAAATTTCTAAACTGGGAGAAGGTACCCTTGAAGTACAGTGGTAACATGGCCTGTCCCAAAAATGTTTTGGATACTGGAACTACAAGGTGTATTCAACCAGCCCTTAAATGAGAGAGAGGAAAAAAAAAAAAAAAAGCTGAGGAAGGGAGTGTGATTGTCAATCTAACCAACAACATGAATACCCATGGTGTCATCACCCCATCTATTTTCCTGGGAGTGTCCGAGGATACATTTTACAGGACAGCTGCATCTCATGGAGAACTGTTCAACTACCGTGCATCCACAAGTACAGCAGAGTTTGCTTTTTACAGTAAATGTCCAGCATTACACAGAAGTCCTGGGGCTGCTGAGCTGCACCCACCTTGAATTGAGATGGCATCTTTTCTCCTGCACCAGCTGCAAACAGAGTGAGCAGGGCTGAGAGTTGGCAGGCAGAGGCTCAAAGACTTGCAGAGCACTTTCAGCCACCTAAACACCCTGCAGTGATAACTACCAGCTACCTTGAAGAAAAAAAAACAGATTTTGACCTGGTGCTTGAGACAATGCGGCAGGGAGGATGAGTAGGGAGAGGAGAGATGGGGTTCTTCCTGACTGTGCAGCCTGTGAATTTTGGTGAGAAAGGTGTGTGCCAATCAGCCATGGGGGCAGCTGTGTGTGACAGACCTGGGGAACCCATGCCACTCATGCTGCCCAATTTCAAGAACCAGACAAGGCCCAGAGCACTCTGATTCGGTTGGATCCATGTTAAGTGGAGTTTGAACTAGATGACCCACTTCCGATTTAAACTATTCTGTCATTCTATGATTTCATTTAACAATTCAAAAACTGTGTATTACCAGACTCCAATTGGGAAAGAGCCTAATTAAGAGCAGTAGCAGAACAGGCAATGGGAGATGTAGACACATTGTAATTGTATTTGCATTGCTGTCAGCACTGGAGCATATTCTATAGTAAATATGATAAAACAGCAATATAAAGTCCAATTTTTGAGGTTGTGTACCATATGAATGGATTTTATTCATTGTGCTTCTTGATGTTTTATACAGTGAGAAAAGCATAAGCCTTTAGTAAAAGCCAAAGAAAACTTATCCCTGTACTATAACAGTTGTGCCTGTGTTCAGACATTTTCCATCCATAATATTATATTTTGCATTCTCTAGGGCTACACTTTAGGTTCACAACAACATTACTTGTGTTTTTTAGAGTTTCAGGTTATTAAGACAGCAACAATTTTTGTAACTCATACTTTGCAGTGCACTGCTTGCTTGTATTTTGGTTACTTTTCTATGGATCATAATAAATTTAGAAACTGCATCGATAAGATGTTTTTATGGCAAAAAAAAGCCTTCAGGAGCTATGTTTATAGCAAAAAATACTTAATAATATTAATGTTGGTGTAAAAAACATTCAGTGATTTGTTGATATAAAAAGCATCTCAAAGATTTTGAAAAGGCTCTGAATATAACAAACTAGAATCAATTTTCCACATTAATAGGTTCAGTTACCTAAATGCAGGATGTTCTCTTTCAAGAAAGCTGTGCAGTGCTTAATACACGTGGAAGACATTTTTTAATCTGGCACAATGGACATCTCGGTGAGTGGAACAGGCAGGGATGCAGGTGAGAAGCAGGCAGTGGTAGAGCAGGTGTTGTCAGCCTAATGGGGAACCAGGGCATGAAAAAGGCACCTGTATTGTGTTGGCAAGCAGAGAGGGTCTCCGGAGAGGCATTCTCTCATACCTGCTCAGGGTGACATCTGACCCTGGGAATAGGCAGCTGCCATTTTTACATCCTTGGATGCAGTAATTACCATTTGCAACTGACACAAAAATAAGCAGAGTCTTGTTGGGGTTTTTTTTCTACGAAGCCCTCTTGGCAGCAGTGAGTTTGCAGAGACTATGGCACAAGCCCTTGGTGCTCTGGCTCAGCTGCCTGAGCTCCAGCACCACAACTGCTGCTGCAGACCCCGGGGAAGAGCTGTAAATCCTGCAGTTGTTGGTGACTCTTATACAACCACCTGCATCTAAGACAAAATAAGGATGTAGGCTTTCCACCAATGCCTATTTATGTCCTTCATTGCATGGTAGGGTGGAAGGAAAACAGTCAGAGAAATGCAACTCCTATTTTTAAACCATCCGTAGACCACTGAATTTTTTGTGCGTACTGCATTGTTTATATCCTTTCCGAGTCACAGACTGCCCCGGAAGCTGTTTATTTTACTGTTTGATTTTTAGGAGAGGGAACAAAGTGAAAATGGCATTAAATAGAGAACTATAGACTGTATACTGACCTTAGAGATAGAGAGGGAACTTGAGAAGTAAAAAATATAGTACAATAATAAATATTATAGTGACCATATTTTTTAACAGGAGACAATAATATACTTTAGCAGCAGAAATGAATTCCACTTATTTTCTCATAATTTCATTAGGAACTGGTATTTAGACAGGATAAATGCCTTGGGTAAATCCCTATAACACTTCCTTTTATTTGCTTATATTACATGTTTTATTGCCCCAGGTTTCGCATCTACAAACAGAATGCTCAGAAAGCAAGACAACTTGAAATAATGATTTAGCAGCATACTAATTTGTATACATACAAATAGATAATTTCATCTGTTTTAAAATAAGAAAATTAGTTTAGTTAAGAGCTTAGTGACTTATTTAATTGCTAATGCTACATGAGTAAGAAAAGCAGAAAAGTTTCTTACTTATTATTTTGTCCCAAACATTCCATCAAAGGTATTTTCTTAATGATTAAAAAGCAAAATTAATGATCCATGTTATTGAGGCAATATAAGCTTCTCAACAGAGACTATTAAGAGGTTCCCTGAGTTGCTCAGCCCACAGCCTCACACAGCACTTGCCAAGCACCAACTGCTGCGGGTCCCCCACTGCAAATCCATCACACCCTCTTGAAAAAAAAAACACTGCCTCCCACAGTCCTGAATACAATCCTGCTAATAATGTGGAAATCAGAGCTGGCGGCTGGGGTATACAGGAAGCCTGCAGGGCAGTTTTGGGAGACTGCGGAGTCCAGCAGTGTGAGGGGCTGGCACAAGCATGCAGCTGACAGTCCCTGGGAAAGCACCTGCTGCCCCATTCCTTGGTGCAACAGGCTCCTTCCCACAGCTCCCAGCAAGACAAGACACAGTACATTGGGCATTTGTGAGAGGCAGAGCTGTCCAGTGAAAAAAGCAAGAGCAGGACCTATGCTTGGCTCTGCTGATGGCTAATTGTTTAATTTTCTTTCACCAGACATTTATCACTGGCTAAAATGTGGTTAATTTTGTGAAATCCTTTGAGACCCTGACAGAAAGGGCTCTACGAAAACTAGATACTCAGCAATTTCAATCCTATTTAAAAGGGAACAACTCGAGCCCCCTTCCAGATTCCTCATGTCATAGTGTGCCTTGAATACTGATGTGTAGCCTCTNCATCTGTTTTAAAATAAGAAAATTAGTTTAGTTAAGAGCTTAGTGACTTATTTAATTGCTAATGCTACATGAGTAAGAAAAGCAGAAAAGTTTCTTACTTATTATTTTGTCCCAAACATTCCATCAAAGGTATTTTCTTAATGATTAAAAAGCAAAATTAATGATCCATGTTATTGAGGCAATATAAGCTTCTCAACAGAGACTATTAAGAGGTTCCCTGAGTTGCTCAGCCCACAGCCTCACACAGCACTTGCCAAGCACCAACTGCTGCGGGTCCCCCACTGCAAATCCATCACACCCTCTTGAAAAAAAAAACACTGCCTCCCACAGTCCTGAATACAATCCTGCTAATAATGTGGAAATCAGAGCTGGCGGCTGGGGTATACAGGAAGCCTGCAGGGCAGTTTTGGGAGACTGCGGAGTCCAGCAGTGTGAGGGGCTGGCACAAGCATGCAGCTGACAGTCCCTGGGAAAGCACCTGCTGCCCCATTCCTTGGTGCAACAGGCTCCTTCCCACAGCTCCCAGCAAGACAAGACACAGTGCATTGGGCATTTGTGAGAGGCAGAGCTGTCCAGTGAAAAAAGCAAGAGCAGGACCTATGCTTGGCTCTGCTGATGGCTAATTGTTTAATTTTCTTTCACCAGACATTTATCACTGGCTAAAATGTGGTTAATTTTGTGAAATCCTTTGAGACCCTGACAGAAAGGGCTCTACGAAAACTAGATACTCAGCAATTTCAATCCTATTTAAAAGGGAACAACTCGAGCCCCCTTCCAGATTCCTCATGTCATAGTGTGCCTTGAATACTGATGTGTAGCCTCTCATGCTGGTTTGTTCAATGGGTTGAATAAGTGAATAGGGATGGAACAAGGAAGCACTTCACTTGTGATAGCAAGTATGGTGACAAAGTACCATCCTCATGACAGCAAGAATGTGGTGGACTTTTAATCTCATTGGCTTTCCCAGGAATGCTGTTGCCTTCTTTTACCTGCAGGCACTTAGAACAGTGAGGAAAAACACCACATAGAAGAAAAACACTCAGAATAATATTGCATCCATTCTTCTCACTGAACTGTGAGGACTACCTGATCTAGCTGAAGATGTCCCTGCTAATTGCAGGGGGTTTGGACTAGATGACCGTTAAAGGTCCCTTCCAATTCAGACTATTATGTGATTCTACATGTATGGACTATGACCTTTCCCTAGCACTGTTTACTATGATAAAACAGAAGGTGCATGGTTTCATTCATTGATCTAGCAATTTCACCCCTTTTTGACATGCCAGAAAATGGAGATCAAAACATGGTTCTGAATCCACTGGAAGTTAAGGGGTTTCCACCATCAGAAAATCAAATAAAGGACATTTGCAGAAGGATATATTTTTCAGTTCCCTGTGAGTACGGTGAATAAGTGACATTTTTGAAAGCACATTCTTGAAAAGAATTTTTTTCTCTTTTAATAAATTCCTGCACACCAGGAAGTAATTTGACTGTGATTTCCAGAATAAACAGAAAATTCAATGTGAGAAGCAGCTGATGAGATGAGCCTCCTGTTGTATCCTACTGTATTTCTGCTGAAATCCTATGACTTCTTATGCACTTTAACATTTATTTCACATTATATTTCTGAGTTCCACTTTATACTTAGCAAGATCTTTTTGTTCAATAGAGACAGATTAAATGGCGAAAGATTTCTGAGCGAAAAAGGAAATACAATTCAATAATTGCTAAACAATTGCTGCAATTCCAAGCTATAAAGATAGAAATGGATAAATATTCAGGAGTGTTGGGAGAGAGAGCTAAAATTGGAAGCAAAACATTTTCTTAAATTTTCCAGCATTAGCATTTCCATCCTCTCTACAATACATAAAACACAGAAGTTCCTAGTGAGACAGTATTGAAGCAACAAATCATGGTTCTACCATGCTCAAAATAAAATCATAGCAAGTCATATAATTTTTTCCTAATTACTGGGGTGGAAGTGACTAAATTGTGAATGCAATACAGAGACTGGTGAAGTGTCCTGCCTAGAAAATGTAATTTTGTTGAAAACAGCATGTTCTTTGGGTAAATCTGGTGAGTGGATATACTCCATGACATATGAAAGTCTTCTTTTTTTTCCCAATGAACGGAATAAAATGTGAGCACAGACAGTCTCTGAAGCACACTTCACCTTAAACTAAAAAGAGTGGGTTTACCATTACTTGAGAAATTAATTTCCCATTTTCAAACAGAGATACATCACTTCCTCTGTATGGAAGCATTAATTGAGAAATTTATTTGAGAATCAGCTCCATAAGTCTACTTACACTTTCAAGGCATGTTGCAAATGTAATTATCTACAATATAAGTCATGTAACTGCATAATTAAGGTCTCTTCTGGTTCATCATTAGTAGAGACTAAATAAGATTAAAACATGACTTGATTTTTATCCACTTTTTCTGCTTTGTCACCTGACATTTCTTGCTAACCATTAGTAAGATAGATAATAAAAAGGAAATGTTTTGTTCCCCTCTTCAGTAATAGCTATTGCTAATTTCCATTACAAGTGATAATAAGTAATTTATTTCTATGAACAGTAAAACCTTGACTTTACAGCTGATAATAAACAAGTAAATATTTTTCTTTGGCAAGAAAAAAATTGGAATGGCAAAATGACATCAGAGTAGAACCTGACAATTACCACTGATGAGAAGTGAGGGCTTTTTTCCATAACAGAGTAGTACCAAATTCTACAGACATGGGGAAAATGCTGAAATTGTTTACAGACACTTGTGTACACAGTGGAGGAATAAAAGACATCTTGGTGTTGAATATTAACCCAAACCCAGAAAATTAAGGCAAGCACTTTGAAAAGAAGTCAGTGGTGGCTAACTGATGTCCAAGATGACTTTGCCATCTAGGAGATAAGTAGGAAAAGGCAGATATTCCACCAAAGCATTGTGCAGCAGGAAAATTATGACATCGTTGCCATCACAAAAACATGGTGTGATGACTTGTACAATTGGAGTGCTGCAATGGATAAACTCTTCAGAAAGATAGGCAAGGAAAGAGGGGTGCTGGGGTGGCCCTGTAGATTAGGGAGTGTCTCTAGAGTTTATGATGGTGAAAACAGGGTTGAGTGTTCATGTGTAAGAATCATCAGGGGGAAAACAAACAAGGCAGACACCCTGATGAGAGACTGTTATAGTCCCTCCAGACAGCATGAAGAGGTAGATGAAATATTCTGTAAGCAGCTGGGAGAAGTCTCACGATCACTAACCCTTGTTCATGGAGGACTTCAACTTACCAGATGTCTGCTGGAAATACAATAGAACAGACAGACAACAGTCCAGGGGGATTCTGGAGTGTGTGGAAGACAATTATTTTAGACAGCTTGTAAGTGAGCCAACCAGAGAAGGTGCTCTCCTAGACTTGTGAATAGAGTACTGGAGGGTGATGTGACAGTTGGAGGCCCTCTTGGACATAGCAACCCCAAAATGATAGAGTTTTTGATTATTGGAGAAGTAAGGAGTGGGAGGTGAGCAGATCTGCTGCCTTGGACATCCCAAGAGCAGACTGTGGCCTGCTTAGGAGACTGGTTGACACAGTCCCTTGAAAGGCAGTCCTGAAGGACAAAGAAGTCTAGGAGGGCTGGCCATTCTTCAAGAAGGAAATCTTAAAGACACAGGAGCAGGCCCATCCCATCTCCCAGAAAGCAAGCCAGCAGGAAAGAATGGCCTGGCTGAACAGAGAAATTTGGCTGGAACACAAGGAAAAAAAAAGAAGAGTTTATGACCTTGGGAAGAAGGGGAGGGCAACTTAGGAGGACTATAAGGATGTTGTGAGGTTATGCAGGGAGCAAATTAGAAGGGCCGAAGCCCAACTAGAACTTACTACAGCTGCTGCCATACAAGACAACAAAAACATTTCTATAAAAACATTAGCAACAAAAGGAGGGCTAAGACAAACCGTCATCCTTCATCAACTACAAAGAGAAACTACTGACAAAGGATGAGGAAAAGGTACTTCTTGCTTTTTTTGCCTCAGCCTTTAAAACTAAGGCTGGTTGTTCTCTGGATACCAAACCCGTGAGCTGGAAGACAAAGACAAGGAACAGAATGAAGACCTCATAATCCAAGGATGGTCAGCAACCTGCTACACCACTTAGGTACACACAAGCCTATGAGGCCAGACGGGATCCACCCAAGGGTAATGAAAGAGCTGGTGAAACTGCTCACTGAGCCATCCTTCATCATTTGCCAGCAGTCCTGACTAACTGGGGATGTCACAGTTAACTGGAAGTTAGAAAACCTGACACCCGTCTACAACAATGGCCAGAAGGGGATCCAGGGAACTACAGGCCTGTTAGCTTGACCTTGTGGCCTGGGAAAGTCATGGAGAAGATAATCTTGAGTGCCATCACACGACATGTACAGGACAACCAGGGGATCGGGCCCAGCCAGCAGGGGTCTATGAAAGGCAGGTCCTGCTTGACCAATCTCATCCTATTCTATGACAAGAGATCTGCTTAGTCTCATAGTCTTCTATGACCTGCTTAGTGGGTTAAGGAGAAGTTGTGTATGAAGTCTATCTAGACTTCAATAAAGCATGTGACACCATTTCCCACAGCATTCTCCTGGAGAAATTGGATGATCATGACCCGGACAGGTATACTGTTCCCCAAGTGAAAAACTGGCTGGACAGCCAGGCCCAGAGAGTGATGGTGAATGGAGTTAGATCGAATTGGTGGCTGGTAACAGGTGGCATTCCCCAGGGGTTAACTGTGGGGCCAGCCTTCTTTAATGTCTTTGTCAATTACTTAGATGAGGAAATTAAGTGTCCCCTCAGTCAGTTTGCAGATGACACTAAGTTGGGTGGGGGTGTTGATCTCCTGGAGAGCAGGATGCCTTTTCAGAGGTATCTGGACATGGGTCCATTAGTGGGTCGAGGTCAATTGGATGAGGTTCAACATGGCCAAGCACCACTTTGGCCACAGCAACCCCAAGAAGGACTGCAGGCCAAGGGCAGAATGGCTGGAAAGCTGCTCAATGGAAAAGGACCCAGGGATGCTGATCAACAGTGGCTCAATATGAGTCAGCAGTGTGCCCAGGTGGCCAAGATGCCAATGTCCTCCTGGATTGTATCAGAAATAGTGTGGCCCATAGCCACATAACCAGGGCAGTTACTGGCCTCAATGGCCTTAAGTTGTGCCAGGGGAGATTTAGACAGGATATCAGGAAAAAATTTTTCATCAAAAAGATTATCAAGGATTGGAACAGACTGCCCAGGGAAGTGGTGGAATCACCATCCCTGGACATATTTAAAAGACATGTAAATGGGTACCTATGGACATGGTTTAGTGGCGAACTTGGCAGTGTTAGTGTACTGGTTGGATTCAATTATCTTAAAGCTCTTTTCAAATCTAAATTATCCTGTGATTTTATTCTATAACTCAAGGCATTTTTAGCTTCATAGGAGTACTGATATGTACATCTCGCGCACATACACAGCTGCTTAGGGTTATGTTGCTGTAAATATCTGATATGGTCTTAGTATAATGAAGAATGAGGCACAGAAACAATACAGATACTCACTTTATTAAGCTTGTGTTACAACTACTCAGCCACATCCAATGTCTTCCTTACCTTAAACAAAAAATTATACAGGAGAAATCATGCAGTTTACTTCCTGAAGAGTGAACTACACCAAAACAGAGCCGAAGTAGAATATTCATTTTTAACTGGGAAGAAGATTGTAAAAAATGCTCAGTTTTCAGCTTTTCATTTGGCAGCTTCTAAAACATACACAATTTCCTTTGCAGATACATATTTTCTCTTCCTTTCAACATCTGGATGGAGTCAGGAAAGACCTCTGACTGTGGTATCAACTACAGCAAGATGACTTCCAAAATAAAATGTATTAAACTAGGTTCACAATGCCTTTTGCCTCCAACAATAGACTGTTAATAGATTTTTCTCTAAAATCCTCAACAAAGCCAAATCCAACAATTATCTGTTTTGACTCCTCTTCATTATTACATATTTATGAGCTGCAGAGAGGCATATTTTACTTCTGGACACCCTGAATATGTCTCAATGATGTTACATAATGGGGACAATAACAAAAACTCCCTAAAAATTTCCCCCACATTGTTTATTTCACACCTTGAGCACCAGCAGATATCTGGGTAGAGAGAGCATTGGGGAACTAAGAAAACGAATGCATAAATCTTCCCATTTGAACTACTACTGCTGTTATAGAAGTTGCTGGGGACATCAAATTAAAATAAAGAGTCATTTCAGGGTAGTGCAGGAGATTATTTCCAGATGCAGAGGGGATGTTAAGGCAAGCAGCCTGGATGGGATTCATACCCCTTGGAAAGCAGAGCAGTGGTTCTAATGGGTAGATCTTTAATGAGACCTATCTTTTCCTCCACACATCCCAGGTACAGGCAACCCTCTCTGCATTATGTGTCTCATCATTTGAGTTCAATGGCATAGACACAGAGACATGCACTGTTCACCCCCTATTCCCAGCCTCTCCTGGTTCCGTGTACCATAGCACGCAGAGTTTACAAGCAATAGAGGAAGACAAGAGAGCTAGAAGTGCGAGCAATTGCATCCTACTTCATTTGAAGGTAGTTCACTTCTTTGGCTTTTCTTAATATTTGAAGAAAGAGGTGGCACGATTTCTCATGTCATTTTCTGATGTGCATGACCTGTCCTCTGGTGGGCAGTGTGTGGGAAAATAAAGAAAAGCCCAGGTGATGAGCAGTGAGCCCAGGAACACAGAGATAGAATGCCACACAAGAGGATATACAATATTCAGAGCAGTAATCAAGGCTGTGGATGGGCTGTACACAGGTCCCTGGAGAACCACTGTCTGCTCTACACACCCCAGAACCCATTACGCCCAACAACAGAAGAAAGATAACTATCACCTTTATTGCTAGAATTATAATATAGAAAAATGTCATTAATAAGAGGCATGAGTCTCATCTGCCCATCCTTTCCTACTGCCAATCTGTGACTCCTTCATGTCTATTGAAGTTCCACATGCACACGTACAATATGGGAAAAAAACCTAATTTTAAATAAAGAGAAAATATTATGTATCAGAACCTTGAAAGGCTACATAAGAAAAACTGAAAACACAACTTAAGCTTAGTTTTGCTAATAGTTTCACCACTAACTTTGTTCTTACTACCAGTCTATATGCTGCTTGTGTGTGAGGTTCTGTAGTGACATCTGGTTTTAAAACAGAGCTTTCCACCTCTAGAATTCCTGACATATTGCTAAGTATGTTTTCAAATTACGAGACTGAAACTTACTGTCTGTCCCAATTATCTGCTTCATTCCTTTCTTGGATCCTGATGCATAGTTCAGCTGCTGCAGGGTGGACAGCAAATACTGCAGCCCCACAGCTACCTGGACATCTTTGCAGTTTCTGAGATAGCTCCTAGTATATATCATTTCATTTTACAGCTTGGCAGTTTAAATCAGTGCCAATTATCTCAGTACCTGTGAACTAAGGCTGTTGAGCAGTTGATAGACAAGTAGTAGCAGGGATAATCAGAAGGGATAGGATGGGCTTCCAGGACAGAATCTGCTACAGACATCTCTGCTTAAGATCGCTATAGGCTACCTGTCAAGCAGGAGTCATGAGCAGCATTGGTCAATGGAGAGCAGCAAATGGCTTCACTCAAGTAGAGATTGTCAGGCACCTCACATCTAGCCATATCAGTGTGTGTTTCAGCCCAGATCTGGCCAGTCTTTCCACCAAGGCTGTGAGATTGAAAGACTTCCAATGAGAACAATAAGCAATAAGCCTCTTGTAACAAAAACTTGTTCAAAAGCAGAATAATATGGTCAGCTCCACTTTCAGTTTGAGTATTAGGAATAGCAATAAGTGGACAGTGACTGTGCTTTCATTATGAGAAAAGCCCTGTAAGCTCTTCTCTTTTTAAATGCATCCTCCTACACTGTGAACAGCTTTACTTTAATAGAAAGCACATTCGATCCTCAATGGAAACAAAGCAGAGCTTAGACTGTGAGAATACAGCTGCTAAGCAACCTTACCAACATCCTGTCTATTTCTGCAATGTAGCTGTGAATAATTATTCCTCCATGTAACCCTCCCTTTTCTATCACTGCTCTTCCACAGCTGTATACTCCTTTAACTGAAAATGGGCCCAAACCAAACCCCCAGAGCTAAAAGTGTTCTCATCTTCAAGGAAATCTGGCAGGAAATCCAAACAGGTGTCTGCCCTCCCTCGCTACAACTGGATGATGTGAACCTCTAAATATAAACAACCAGAACTTTCCAGGCTGTGTTTTTGTTTCAGACTCTGTGGTTCAAGCCAGTCTGCAGTCATTTTCTTACTCTGATCTCTACTGACAAAGGCAACTTTTAAAAAACAATCCATAAACCAAACAAGTTTTCCAGACTTGAAAAAATAGTTTCAAAGTGATGATAATTAAGCCACTTACTGCATTCACGGACTGCACTGTCCAGTCTTTCTGGATGTTGAGCTAGTGCTGCTTTGTAGGAGGAGGAGATTTTATTACAAAACTGAATGAAAGAAATTTAAACAGTGTTTGGTGTAAAAGAATAAATCACTGCCCTCTTGGCACATCTCCATGTTAACAAAAGAGATGAGCATTACCCAACTTTACCTCATTACCTCTGTGAGGATGCCCAGAAATTTACTTCCTAAGGATCCTGGCCTATTTAAACTCCCCAGATTAGAGACTGCACAAATCTTAAAACCCAAAACTTAATAGAAAAACTAAAGACTGCTGACCATGCTTCAGAAATACACAAAAAGCTGTTTGCTTTGGAGAGTAAATTTGCAGCACTAGAATACTAAGACATAAAGTTACATCCCTGAGAATGCAGATTTTGATCTGTCACTGAAATATTTTATTTCTAATAAATATACGATTGCAATATCAGATTATGTAACTAATAGTCATTGCTGAAAATATTAATAATATTACATGACAAAGATTGGAATATCTAATATCGAGAGAGTTAGTATTTATAAAAATAACTGTCTAGCACCGAACCTCTTGAGGCATTACAAGGTAGTTGGGAGATATGTTCACTTCGAAGAATTTCACCCCTAAGAAATATTATTCCAGATCTTAGAAATTACAGTCTCAAGACAATGGTGTTCCTTTTTTTTCTAGATATGCGGGACTGAAAATTTTCCATGGGGACTGAGGATTTCAATACAGTGCAGTTCAGCCTAATGGCAGCAACTTCGATTTTCCTCAACAGATTTTTCTTAATGGCACACAGAGCCATTAGAAAGCAACAACAGAATCTACCAGACTGAGCACAGATTGACACTCCCTTTTTCTGGACTGTAAACATCAAAATAGGAGTATTTATTGCCAAGGCAGGAAGGCAACTGCCTTTGAAAATGAAAAACAGTCTTGAGGCTGAAGAGCAGGAACTTTCTGGTAATAAGACATTCTGCTCTTCCTGACTGCAGACAGGCCATTTAACTTCTCTGTTATCATGTGTCCCCAGTCAGCAAGCGGTCTAACTGCCGAAGTCAACAGCTATCAATGCAGGAGAAGATTTATAGAGAAAAGGAAAAGGACAGGGCCGTGATATTTTACCTTCACCAAGAACTTCCTATCTGTTTCTCTCTCTCTGCAGGAACTGTGGAACAGCTCATACATAAAAACACCAAAAGCAGATTTCCATGGGCTCACACACTCAAGGAAAAATTGAGCACTGTACACACCAGAAGGAAATCACTGCATCTGCTCTCTCATAATTTCCATACCTGCCCCTGTTTCATCAGAGAATATGCATTTATTATAGATCACTAGCACTAGCTAAATTAAATTTATTTTAAACATTGAATGTTGATCTCAGGAATGTCTCAGTCTGTTCAAGCGCTGAGAACCAGCTTATACAGAATCATGGAAGCATTTAAGGTTGGAGAAGACCTTTAAGATCATCAAGTCCAACTATTAACCCAGCACTGCCAAGTCCACCACTACACCATGTCCCTCCACGCCACATTTACCTGGTTTATAAATACCTCCAGGGATGATGACTTCACCACTTCCCTGGACAGCCTGTTCCAGTGCTTAACAACCCTGCTGGTGAAGACACTTTTCCTAGTAGCCAACCTAAACCTCTGCTGCCTCAACTTGAGGCAGTTTCCTATTTCCTATTGCTTGTTACTTGGGAGAAAAGACTGCCCCCCACCTTGCTAAACCCTCTGTCGTGGGGCTAAAAAATGAAAGTAAAAACGGTCGAGCCATGTTGCGGCGGCGAAGCGGCGGTTTCGCCTGGTGCCGACAGCAGCCAGGCCCCGGGCGGGGGGCAGCGGCGGGAGTGGCGGC
>VYZS01103879.1:23865-36506 GCA_013400695.1 Neodrepanis coruscans
GGCTTAATACTGAGCCATAAATGGGTCCCTAGACTTAGAGGCCAGTTTAACTGGGTTCTATTCCTGGTTCTTCAGTGGTTCCTTGCAGCAAGTCACTGGTAATAAGTACATGGGGTTGATGTTAATCTTGTGAAATTGAAGGAGTATTGTCCCTTAAGATGTTCTACCAAAGCAGATCAACAGCTATAGTTAAAATGTGCCACTTAAATGCACATTTTAGTATTTAAATGTGCCATCTAAATACTATTTTATTATACACAAAAGTTACCTCCAGCCAATTTTGCCATTTCTGACACGGACCCTTTTAACTTGCACTGAAATACCGCATCAGCCATGAGTGCTACATCCCAGTGAACACCACTTGAAGCAAGCACTGTGTGTATGGCTGGATGAGCTGCAAGAAGGAAACTGCCATACCTTCCTTAATCCCATTTTCAACTGCAACACAATCGTACTTGGGAAGTGAGCATTGGAATACTGTGCTTTTCATCAGCATTCTTCTGGGAGAAGCCTAGAACAAAAAAAAAAAATGAAGGAGGGAAAAAATCATAATACCTCATGCCATAGTTCCTTTATTTTTCTTCCCTCAGTCCTGACCCTGCCAGCTTCAAAACAGCTCCTGCTGTGCAGCTCCCTAGGACAGTCTTAGAGCAACTCCCGTGCCTCAGAAACATTTCTTTCTTGTGCTTACTTCATTTATTCTTCATTTTTGACCATACTGAATAGAACTTTGAAGCAAACAAAAATTCAGCTATGTTTAATTGAAAGTTCAAGGTCACAAACATGTCCAATTTAATGGACTTCCGGGGAGGATTATCTCAGATTCTTGATTCTTCCTATCCTGACTGATCCCAGCTCCCTATCATACTGTCATTTCTATTTTCTAAAACAAAAATACAGAGATGCCTGTGTTAGCAATTATTCCTCACCCTTCCCTACCGTACAACATTTCCTAGGCAGCAACTTGTTAAAAGATGCTTAGGTTTTCTACCCACTGATACTTGAAAAGAAACTCGTCATCAGCTTGCAAGTCAAAGGTGAGTTACCACAGGCTAAAAACCCCACAACTCCAAAAAAAACTCACAAATGCCTGTTTAACAGAGTTTGACTCTCCGGTAGGCCAATGGAAAGTTACAGACACTGCCATAAGCACTGAAATACTACCCCATTCTGTTTTCTCCAGTGTATTCTGGTGCTTTATGCTGCCTCTGAGGTATGCTCTTCAGGTCTGCAGGCATGGTTAAATGTTCATGAACTTTCATAAAATATAAGAATCATAGCAAATGTACATTACTTATATCTCAGATTTAGAATGATCTTATAAAAAGGCACTAGGCAAAGCACTTTTTACTGTACCATTTAGTATAAATGATGTCAATACGTGATTTTTTCTATTAGTGATTACTCTAGAAGAAGAAATTACTGAGGATTGTAGTTGTTAAGTGAGTGGTTTGCATGATAGCTGAAGGCTAAGTCAGAGTTTTCTTAGTGAAATTATCTGAATCTTCTAAATACCTCGATGCTATTAATCTTCTCTCTCTTCAGAAAAACTCTTAAACTTATCTTCTCTTTTTAGGGTATTTGTCATCTCCAACTGCTCAAGTTAACCAGCTTAACCTATGTGTTCCCAAATGGGTCTGTTAGCACAGAGGCACTGAAAGCACAAAAAGCCCAAACTGCAACTTTTATTCATTTTGCTCAAACCCAAACAATTCCTGAGGGCCACTCTCAAATGGAAGCAGTGCCACTATTCAGACACTCCCATGTGTTTTTCTTTACTAGAGTTTATATAGCATTTTTTTCCAGAATACTTTCTCTCCTTTGTTTATGACAATTAATGAAACCAGGCCTGCACAGAAAGAGGATATTTAATGCTACAGCATACAGGGTACTGAGCCCATGCTAGCCTGGTCAGTCCTGCATATTTCTAGCACTCTCTCCAATTTATTTCTAAGTACTCCTATTCAAAGGTCTCCTATAATTAGGACAAATACAATCAATTCATAGAGCACCATTGTTTTCCCATGTTTCAAAGGAGTTGTTCAGGGCTATTACATACTCTGAATTGATTGAGCATGGGGATTACTTTGTCTCCAGGGGAGATGATGATCAGCATTTCCCACCCAGTTCCTGAGATGTCTCTAGTAATTTATCTTAATAACATCTTTGTGTTTTGACTCAGAAGGAACGAGATCAAAGCAGAGAACAAGGCAGGCGTACTCTCAAGATTAAAATTGGCCAGAGGCAATCGGCAGAGCAAGTAAACAGCTCTTCAGCAGTCTGAAGAAAAGACTGGTCTAACATGAACATTTCTGTGCTCCTGTAAACTCTCCCAGCTAGTTTGGGAGGTCACATCTGCTGCTTGTGCAATTTCCTTTTGTCATCCCATCCCTATTACCCTTGTCACCCTTGAACTTCATTAATAAGTAATGTTACAACCAATCTTCTGGTTCCTTAAGAAGATAGCCCAGAGCCATATTCCTTAAGGAAACAGGGGCTGATCTTACAAATACACCAGGCTTCGCTCTAACCTGAGCCCTGGCATGCTGAGGACGATTTGCATGTCTCTCTGAGGTATAATGCTCAGTCTCCTAAGGATAAGATTTGGGGCTTAAAGAATCAGTGTATTTCAGTGTTTCACCAATATCCCATTTCACTTTGACAGGAATAGAGGGCTGAGCACGCAGGAAGTGGGGGAGCCTGTGTCCTATTTGATACTTGATATGTCTCACTTGATACCTTGCCATCTCTGATGGTCCTCTGTGTTCTCATCTTTCTGAGAAATGAAATTGCCTTGTTGTAAGTTGGCTCCATGTCACATCTTGAACTGGACAACCTAATCAGAAGGAAAATGAGAGAGAGATTGCACTCCTTGTCTTTCTGCATGGGAGCCTAAAACATAATACCTGCTTATTTTCTTGACTTCTATACTGACAATATAGAATTGATGCAAAGGAGCACTCCAAATTGTTCATTTTAGCTTCCATTGGATCTCAATTTTTAAAATGGACTTTGCTCCCAGATTGTTCAGGAGCCACTGCAATTTAGTTTAAAAGTGGTTTAACTTTTTCTTTACTTTTTCTTTTTTAATCAATGAATATTAGGCCTATCCTGTGCATTCATCTTGTTAAAGCCAGAGGTGGACAGAAGCAATTCAAATTTGATTGAGAATCAATGCATACAAATACAAGCTCATGTGCCTGGGAACAACAGAGACACACTTGCTGTGGAATAGGGAATCAGATCCTGCTAAGCAGCAGTTCTTGAAATTACACAGGAGATCACAGCAGAGCAGTGCCCTGGTGTCACTAGCACCATGCTATAACAAAATAAACACTGCTGCTACCTATGTAGTAGCACAATAAACACAGAAATGGTACACCTTTGATATTTGGTGGTGATAAGGCTGTTGCTGACACACTTGAGACCAGACTTTGACTTTGAAGTATCTGAGATGTGGGAAAGACAGCTTGTGTGTGCTTCAGTTTTGAAGGTCCTCTCGTCTTTCCTCTCTTCCCCAAGCTTTGCACACACTATAAGTGTCTTTTTCCCTGCTAACAGTGAACTTGTGATGCAGCCCAGTACTAGGGAACAGAAGACTACAGGCATCTTTTAAAAAACTACATTGGGCACGTACCAGTGCTCTTGTGCTAAATGTTCATCTGAAAGGCAGAGACCAATTCAAGCAGTCCCTTCATACCTGCTGCTAAGAAAAGAAAAAAAGAAGAAAGCCAGCACTAGTCCAATAGAAGTGAGCAATCTGTCTCCACAGGACTCCCTGATGAGTCCTGCACACCAGAGGGGATATATGCTGGGACATATATCTGGGCAGAGACAAGCTAAGCTCAACCTGGGAAGCTTTAAATGAGAAACTAGTCTTCCTCCTGGGTCACAGCCTTACTAGAGACCAGAATTTGAGAGGTCCATCATGAAATGCCTGTCACAGTCGTGGAAGGCAGCTCCCACAGCATAGATGATAAGGGAGTGAGGAATATAGCCCCGTAGTATGTACATGGCCTGACTTCAGCTCCATTCCATCACAACCTGACATCAAGGGTGACCCCAGCACTGATTCTAATGCTTCCATTACAAAAAAAGAAAAAAATAAATCATATTTTCATTTTCCTTGTATGTAGTACTGCTCTGGAAAAGCTAAATTCTGTCCCCGCAGATTTTTTATTCCTCACTCACTTCCACCTTTGTTAGATTCCTTGGTGCAAATAGGTCAGAAAGGTATAAAGACTAATATAAAAACGTTGCTTTCTTTAAACTGCTTTTGACAGCTAAGGAATAGGAAGTGACCAGTGTCTGGCCATTGCTTTGTAACTAGCTAAACATCTAGCCATTGTTGAGGCATTTTTTACCAGCTAAGAGGCCTGTCAGATTTATCATGATATGCAGGGTTCTGCCATTCATGACCAATCAAACAGCCACTGGGCTCTTTGGAGCCACCAACAGGCTGACTGGAGTTTCTAAAGAACTAGTTGATCAGCCTTAATTACAATTTTCCATGACAAAGTAGCTTTAATCTCCATGCAAGGCATGTGTTAGCCCTATTTAACCAGGGAGGAAATTGGGCAAAGATGAAGTCAGGGTAATTAGCTCTTCTCTCTCCTCTTGACATCCAGTTCATGGGTGTTTTTACAGAATACAAAAATCATCAGCAAGATTCTCAAGTTCAGAGAGTAACACCAAACAGGTAAGCGATGCCACTGGCACAAACAGAGAAATTGTGCCCTGCTCATGGCCTTCATATGGCTGGTTTCACTCCTTTATGTGAAAACGTGAACTGTGTCTCACTTCCTACAAGGCTGGCCACACTCAGGCCAGGGGAGGTACATTGTCCTTCAGGTACATCACCAAAACTGAAAAAAACTCCAACCACATAAACTTCTATTTGTACATCTTTAATCATTCCAGAGGGCTGCACAAGTTTCGCGCTGTAAGGTGTCTTTCCTTTATGGCACTTCCTTGATCCCCCAATAACTTGTGTCATTAAACAAATGTCCACAGTGAGAAACACTGTCCTCACCAGTGTCTAGAAAATGGGAAGGTCGCTTCCCTGCTAAAACCAAGTTGTGTATTTCTGTGACATAAAGCTGAAACTGATGTTCCAGTCACAGTGGGAAGGACAACCTGAAGGACAGTCAAGCACTTTAAAAGATCTGGTTGGGCTGCTCATTTTCTGAAACATAGTTGCTCATGACATTTTCTTGGGAAATATTATACTTAGGAAATAGGCTTTCTTTCTAACATGAAAAGCCCTTGGAAAGTTATGTAAGCTTTAAACGTTCTTTTTTCCCTATGGTATTAGAGAAAATAGGAGAGAATAAGGAGAAAAATAAAGAAGTCAGTAAACTGGAGGAAAATATTATGAAAAGGCTTCTACTTTGAAGCACAACTAGAAGCAATTTGCAATGANCGGCCGCGCGCACCCGCAGCCCGCCGCCCTCACCGCTCTCAGGCCGGGCCGCCGTCCCCCTCTCCCTTCCCTTTTCCTTGCCTTCCCTTCCCTGNGAAGTCAGTAAACTGGAGGAAAATATTATGAAAAGGCTTCTACTTTGAAGCACAACTAGAAGCAATTTGCAATGACAGTTTTTGGCGTTTTAATTTTTCTTTTTTTTTATGNGGGTAACAAAAGCAGCACGTGGGCCTTCCGCCACGCGGGCCCGCAGCCTCCCCGGGCAACGCCATCGTCGTCATTTCGGGACCGGCGCTGTTCGCCGCAGCCTCCGGAACAGCCCCCGCCAACGCGGTGTTAACAGCCACCAGCTCGTGTCCTGGGAGTTGCAGTTTTACCTCAAATGTCCCTTTACCACATGAAGTTGCCCGTCCATACCTTCAAGCCACAGCTCACACTTCTTTCTGTTTTTTTGTTTTGAGCTTGTTTTTGTTTGGGGTTTTTTNAATCATGTGCTTGGATGTTATAATGCCAAACAATCACGTTATATGTTGGATAGCTGTGTATTGGATAACATCTTCGCAGTATGGGATAAACTAATTTACCTGCGAATTCCCCTCTTTGTGTGTGTGTGCATAAATTCAAGGTTATGTTTTTCCCATCTGTTTTGAATATGCTGGCTTTTTGAGAAAATAAAATGGAAAGAAACAGACATCCCTCTATTTATAATCCTCCTTAACATTATTAGGGAAATCAGAACAGCTCTACAAACCAGAGCCATTAGCAACATGCTAGGTACTGGGTGGTTCAGCAGTTTCGGGGGAAAGGAGAGAAAAAAAAAANTAGCCCTAACTCTGGTTCCTTTTGTCAGCTTTCCCCGATCCAGTATTTCCTTACCTTGCTTAAAACCCTGCTGCTCTTCAGGAATCCTCAGCAGCACCAAACCTGCCCTAGGCGAATGTTACATTATGAGCTCATGAACATTTATCTGTAAAAAAGTCAAAATGTCCATTTCTGAGAGGTTTTTCATTAAAATCCTGGTTAATTTGAATCCCTGTACAGGTCCTTGAACACACTGAGCAGATAATTTGTAAACACAGTAGAAACCAAGCTCTAGAAACACATTTCTCTACCTGCAGCTCTAGCTGAGGGTTGTCCTCACATCCCTTCACTATCCTGTCACCTCAGATCACTCCAGAAACCCTTACAGCAGCATTTGTCTCTTACTGCCCATTTGCCAGTGCCCATCTTGGAGCACAGAAATATAAACAATGAATTCTCTGTGAGGGTCTCACCTGAGACAGTAATGGAGCCCAAATGACACGTTATTTGTTCTAGAATAAAATGCTGGGTCTTGAACAAAAAAAAGGGGAGTGCATACACGAATTGGGAGATGTAGCACATTGTAGCCCAGGAGATGTGCACAAAGGGTGTGATCCCTGCCAGGATCCCTGTCAGAGAGCTCTCTGGCAGGCCATACCCTTTTGGAGAACAGGAGATGCTTTTGCCAGGCTGTGAGCTTTTTTTTGGATCTTTTCCATTCTCTTACCCTACAAGTATTTTGAGGTCTCTGATTATTGCTGAGGGGAATAGGCTGTCTGAAAGACCAAATACTTTGCTGAGAAAGTTGGGGCCATTCAGCCTGGAGAAGAGAAGGTGTGGAAACTTCATAGCAACCTTTCAGTATCTGAGGGAGCCTACAGGGAAGCCAGAGAGGGACTCCTCGTCAGGAACTGTAGTGATAGGACAAGGAGTAATGGGTGCAAGTTGAAAGAGAGAAAATCTAGGTTAGGTATTAGGATGCCCCAACCCTGGCAGTGTTTAAGGCCAGGTTAGGTAAGGCTTCAAGCAACCTGGTCTTGTGGGAGGTGCTCCTGCCTATGGCAGGGAGGTTGAGACTAGATGATCTTTAAGGTTCATTGCAACTCCTTAAGATTCTATGCTTCTCTGATTTAAATTTGCATGTATTTGTTTTCATTCCCTCTCTGAAGCAGATGACAATTTCACTGGGTAATTTTCCTCTATATATGTGGGGACTAGAACTGTATTTTGAACTGAAAACATTTTTTGTCATTTGGAAATCCAGCCTAGTGTAACAGGGAAGTCACCAAAAGTAGTAGCATATGTTCTACATTGTCTATGCCACCTGAAAGATTAGCTATGTTGTTCATTCAGGGAGGCAGAAAGATACACCAGAATATAAACCTAAAGAAGGTGGTTTCCTCTTCCTCACAGTATTCCCAAACCCTATAAACGCAAGGAGGCCCCATTTTCTCCTTGAGCAGACAGTAGCATGTCCAAACCTACTTGCAGAGCCTAATTTCATAGATGCACAAACATGGTTATACAAGTTTGTAAAAAATACATAATTTTAAAAAAAAAGGTGCTTAATAAGAATGTGCCCTAATCTTCTCACTGCAGACACTATCCTAAAAAAAATATAAATTAAAAATTGCCTGCTAACTTTTCCAAACTACCGTGGTATGAGCTATGTGCACTGCCATGGGTTTTACATAGAGCTCATAGCAAATTGTAATTTGGTATGGGATAAGTAATATCTACACTAGACTTACCCCAGATATGAGCTGTTATTCTGCTCTCTTTGAAACTGATCACTCAAAGCGCCTTGATTCAGGAGGATCTGATTGCTGAGGCCTTTTCTAAAGCAGGAAGAGAGACAAATATGTGGTCCATCATTTTGACTGTTCTGCTGCTGCTAAGCAGCAAAGACATTTCTATCATAGACTTATCACTAGTATTCACAAAGACTGTCAGAATATGTATCACAAAAGAACAAAGATTCTGATTTGGTAAAAAAAAGGAAAATAAAGTGTGGAGAAGAATAATAAGGAAAAAACCCCCAGATCTCTACACCACTCTGTTTTCCCTTTTCTTGGAAAAAAAGAAATAAAATGTGGAGAGGAAAGAAAGGGGAAGTTTCAGATTCTATGTAGTTATACTCCTTTCTGACACTGCATTTTTATGCCAGATAAAGAGCCACCACCAGAATAATATTCTTGGCTGGTCTTTATATTGCTTTGAAGGACTATTCAGTTGTACTAACAATAATTTAAAGACAAAAGCTATGAAGAATTCAAAGGTATCCAATTACAATCTAACTCTGTTCTGCTTAAATATGGAAAAGAATTAGTCCAACACCTCATCAAACTCTTTGCTGAGGTAGATCCAGGAGTAGATTCTCATCCTTCAAAATTACAACAAACGTATCATTAAAACAGCACCACGTATTTTCATGTGCACAGAAAACCGAAGCTGAATTTGCAGCCCTGTCTTAAAATGGGAGGGGAGGGAAACAGAAAATAATTTTTTTCCCCATGTTTTGTCATGCACAAATAAGTCTTCTGGAGCTGCTCAGTTAATCAAGATTTCCATGAGCACATCAAAAGATCTTTGTTACCTGTATTCATTGCATAAGAGGCAGGCCAAGGGCTATGGCAGCTCTGCCTCCTACTAAGGACAGAAATGAGTCAGTCTGAACAAACTCGAGCTAGTTCAGAAACCAGCATCAGCCTGTAACACACAGGACAAACAGTGACACATTCAGCCCTTTGGAAGACACATGGCTATCATTTATGGGCTGCAGCGGATGCTTTGCCAGCAAGGAAAAAGAGACCTTGAACAGTTGGAGAGATGCTAAAAGGAAATGTCTGCACTTCTGAATAGCAGCACACTGGGAATATTGCTTCTGGCAGACTGGGAATATCACCTCTTTCATGCTGCCCTGCTTTTTCCCAGCTCCCTCTTGTCATGCAAGACAGGATTCATACTGAATCAGTCAGAGTGGCTAACAGGAATGGAACAAGGAACAGAAAAGGACATGGGCAATGTCCATGGACAATGGATGATGAAGGACCTCTTTTAGAAGCTACAGTAGGAGGCAGTGAGGTCATGGGTTCATTTTAGAGAGCAGAAAAAAGCGAAAGTCCTGGAAGGGCAGGGAATCACAGTCATTGCTATTTACTGAAGATGAGGATTATCTTTTTGGAGAGAGAAGACAGGCATGCCCTTAAGCAGCTATCTCATCTGGAAAATGACACTGTTCTAGACAGATCATTTTCAAGTTCATTTAACTTAGAAAGAGACTGTGAAAAAACACAGAGCATCAGAACAAATTTAAACCATCTGTTTGATCATCTTGCAAACTGTAAACAGTGTCTTTGAGAACATAATCTTTCTTCAGCATAACAATGTGTATGGATTTGACTAAAATCTGGGTAAAAAGAAACTTCCATTAAGTCAGACAGAAATTACCCAGAGCACGAGCCAATATTTAAATTATTTTAAGTAATTCTTCTTTCATCAGCTTCTTCCAGGAGTACCCAGGACATTATGCTCTCTCCATCTCCCTTCCACACCTCCCTGGGCCACTTTTTCCACCCAGCACCATTCAAATTAATTGTCACACTGTTTATCTATTTAAAGCCATCATGCACATGCCCTAACTCACCCTATGCTTCCTTTTTCATACAGATTCTGTAGCATCTACATTTATCCTTTCCTGAAAATACCAAAGTTTTAAATGACCGCACTGCAATTATAATTATTATCAGATGATAGGATACTTTTGTCTTGTCTGCATATTGTGCTTTTGAACTATTTACTGTGATCCATAATGCATAGTTCAGAGAGAATGCCTGCCTATAAAATGGAGGCACCAAACTTGCTTTCTTCTCCTAATTCAAAGCCCCTTCTCGGCAATTTCACTGGATTAAAATAAGAGAGCAGTTCCTGTTAATGCCCACTGGCCATGCTGATAATTCAGTCTTACCCTTTTTGAACAGCAATAACATTAATTTCCTAGATTAAAAAAATGATTCAATATATGTACAGCTTCAACATGAATAAAAAGCAACACTTCAGAAACAGTGCCAAACCTAATACATGTTGACAGTCTTGGATTTATGGATACAGAGGTTCAAAACAGTAGCAGAAACTGCTTTCAGAATGTGCTCATTTATACCCATACACCACATATCAAACTATGCTAATTAAAATATATAAATCTTGTACAAGTTGATAATTTTCAGCACAGTTACAGTGTGGATGGGCTAGTTCAGCAGAAACCAGTTGGGGGCTGTGGGCCAGACCCAGTCTGTGGGAAGAGGTTTCCTCTTTCCCCTGGAGGAGACAGGGAACAGCTGCTCAGTCAGCATGTACAGTGCTAACAGCCCACCACCTCTACCTTCGCCTGGCCTGAGCCCAACTCTAAGGGCCAGAAGTTATTGTTCAAGTGAGGAAGGGGCAAGGCGCAGACACGTCCTCTTGCACCTCTCCCTTGATTGGGAGCGACCTTCTGCCACCATTTCAGGACAGCAGCTGTGAGTGGAACACCCCAAACTGCGGTTCAGCTGCTCAGCAACCCATTCAACAACTTGAATTTCAGGATCTTTCTCATCATAAGCAATAAGGTGTCCCACCATGAAGATATTATTCAACCTTCAAGAAACTACCGAATCATTTTGAGCCATTATGACTCAGTCCTCCTCTTTAATACTCACTGATTAGAGCATGAGGTTTTCAAATCTTCTCTCAAAGTCTGATGTGCACATCAGAAAAAACCCAGCATGGCATCATCTTACCAAACAGAATCCTAGACACATTGAGACATTGTTTACAGCAACATGAAATGTAGGGAGGGGGTGGAATTTGGCACCTTTTTCATTGCTGGTCACATTCAGCCATCTCTTAAGTCATTCACACAATCATGCCCATTTCTGAAGAACCTCTAGAAATGTGTATTTACTTAGGAAAAAAAAAAATATCAAGGCTACAATGTTCATCTTATTCATATTAAACGCCAACACAAAACAGAACAAACACAGAAGCATAAACAGATGACAGCACCACAGGCTAAGTGAAATCCAAGTTAAAGAATCAGATGTTGCAGGGCTGACCAGAAATTTTAAAGAAGTCAGCCGCAGAAAAATCTACTTGTTTCTAACTGAAGCACTGGGAGCTCCTGCTAACAGAGGGGCACTACCAGTGAGACACAGTTCCTTCAGGTAAAGCCTACACAGTTCTTCTTTTGATTGTTTAGCAGCAGACGAACAGTATTATTAACAGTATATTATGATCAATCTATAGGTGCTGCTAGCTAATTACCAGGTACTAAGTTCATTAAATACTATACTAGTCATACAACTGAGAAACACACACCTTTTCTGGTAGAAAAAACAGACCACTGTTTCAGTGAAATACAGATTGATCTGGGACAGTTTTCTCATCCCACTGAAAACAAAAACTTTTGTAATGATTTTGGGGTGTGCAGACGTTGGTTTGCAAATCTGATCAATTCATCTTTTAATAGAAAAAAAAATAGAAGGAAGCAATTGCTTACCAAAACTCCAGGATGATAGTCAAGTGGCCAATGCTGCTGTTATGGTAGACACTTTTCAAGGCCTAAGTAAAATTTGACATGCACTATTCTGTAAAAATTGCATGTAAGCAAGGTAATAGAGCTACTGAGGAATTTGTGAGTAATTAATAGGTTGAAGCAAGTTAACAAGAGAAACTGAACGGTTTGAGATGAAGAAATTCTTTCCTGGGTTTGGATAATGAAGTATTGGCTCACCTATTACTTCTGTTACACTGGGACCAGTGCAGTGTTCATGACCATTAGCAAGAGGGTTCAGATGTCCAAGGCCAAGAGCAACCAGCAGTTAAAGAAAACAAAGATTTAAGGAAGTACTCTCTTCTCACATTTTCCTGACATTTTAAACTTTACTTGGGCAAGGCAATCCCTGCTAGAGGAATTAAAGTTCTCCCATGGCTAAGGATTTTTCTTGATACTCTCTCAACTGACTTACCCTTCATGAGCAATACTTTGACATTTTGGTAGATGCTTTCATTTAAACAGCAGCTCAGTGCTCAAAGAAAACATAGTAGTAAGAATTATCAGAAGGAAAAAAGAACCACTGCTGTGCTGAAACTGAGGACAACGCCAGTCTCCTCATGGCAAAATGGAACAGTAGAACTGGAAAAATTTGATTATGCTTGCTGTCATCTTTGAAATACATATTTATATATTTTTTATATATATATTTATATTAATATTCTTAAAAACACCTGAAAACACAGATAACTGAAGCACTATTGTGAAGATCTAAGTAGCATGAGGAGAGTGGTCAAGGGCTGACCTCTCAACATGTTGTCCGCCACCAGAACTAGGGATGGTCAAATGAAAGTAATAGGAACTGGATTCAGAAACATATCCTTATAG
>VYZS01103882.1:1788-43344 GCA_013400695.1 Neodrepanis coruscans
GCCTCTCCCAGCGCCGCCGCCGCCGGCTCGCCCACTGCCGCTGGCCATCATGGCGCCATCACCCGCAGCCCCCGGTGGCTCCTGGTGCGCGCGGCGGCTCCGTTCCCGATGCGGTCTCCACGGGCGCGACAGCGCGGGACCGCGGACAGTCCCGTCAGGGAGTGGTGGGGAGGAACGGTTTTATCCTTTCCAACCTACAACACCTATTTGACTCTGAAACATTTTGTATCCTGGGTTACTAATCTAAGACCGTATTTATGTGCCTTATAGCATTCACTCCTACATATATATATATGTAGGCATAATGCAACATGTTAGTGTTTTACCTTTGGGATACAGATCTGACATTGGTCATGACCTGATCTATTCACCAGTCTACTGGTTCTGTCTCATCCTCCAGCTGTATGTTTGTCATCTAAATGAAAATACATCAAATGGCACTGGACTGTGAACAGACTCCTTTGGCCCATCAGAAATGCCTGCATTTATCATCTGTCTTTGTAACTTTGAGATCTAGCTGCAGGCAGACATCTCAATATAGATTTGTCAGGCTGATACCTGAAGAGATCTACTGGATAAGTTTATATTAGTGGATAGGTTTTATTCAGTGTCTCATTCAAAACTGGCCTGAAAACTGTGCTGAAGTAATGTTTGGCAGAGATTTATAATCTGTGTACTTCATAATTCATTCCAGTCTTCAGATTATGGCCAGTTTCCTATGGTTGATTAACAGTAATTTTCCAGGAGTTAAACTATGAAGCATATTTCAAAGGCATGATATAAATAAAAAACATGCAAAGAGAAAAAATATCAAAAAGAGCCCTTTCTGATTTTGGTAACAGCAGAGTCAGAGCTGTGGCAGCTCTAAAGAAGGCATGAAGACAGAAATACAAGCTTGCTAGCCTTGTGTCGCTGTGCAGGACAGAGACACAGTTTAGGCCAATCTGTCAGATCACCTACTGATGTAAACTTGAAGCACCCAGCATGGCTCCAGGCATGCTTTTCCCTCTGCCTGCTGCTTTCTGCACCATGCACAGAGGATGCAGAGGGCAGTCTGTAACTTTAAGTGAAAATAAAGGCTTGGTAACTCTGGCAGAACTAAAGAGGTAAAAGCCTGCTTTGAGGTAAGGAGTTTCAAGATAGAGGGAGGCTGGAACAGATGAATAGGTAGCAATTCACATAGTGACAGTACCATGTGAGGATAAGCAAGGATGCTTGGGCTTGTGTGGTAGAGCAAGAGGAGGGGATGAGGGAGCAGTCCAGGGTTGGTGGAACAGGGTAGTTTGAGCTGGAGGCTGTGCTGAATGAGGTTAAAATATCCAGAGCATGCATGAAATAATCCCGCTTCCTAATAGGTAATTCTTTTTTCATGCAAATGTGCCAATAAACACTTGACTAAAAAAAAGAGTCTTTCACTGTTGGAAAAGAGGGAGCCCAAGCAGCACATCACAAACTTCATATAAAAGTCCTCCACTCCTTTCAGTGGGGAGAAATAAAAGAAAAGCTAGACCTGGGAATTGAGAGGTGAGCCTTTGAACAATGGGGAAGTTCAATGGGTTTCTGCCATTGAATGATTTATAACTTCTAAGCTCTGTCATGGGGAAAATAATAAAACAGAAATAGGTCACCATGGATTACAGGTAAATGATCACTGGAAGGTTACATATACTGCTTTTGTCTTAATGTACTTACTGAGAACTTCACTGACTCAGAGTATTTTGCAAGTGTCAGTGCTTTTTGTGAGGTTTTACCTTTCTTGTGACAGCTCAATTATCTGTAAAGTCAATGCAAACAGCTAGTGCTTTTTTTTCATTGTAGACATTTAGTTTTGAATTACTGGCCATTGAACTAGGACCTACTGGATTTTATGCATGTAATCTCTTCACATCTCCTTTGCAATGAGCTGTGGATTCACTGCTATTTTTGTCCTCAGTTTTATGAAAGCTGTCTAACACTGTCAATTCTTCCACAGGGATAAAAACTCAGTCTGAAACAACTGATAAATTACAAGTTGTGGACACGAATGTCCAAATAAACCCTTACATATTGTATTAACAATTACTACTCTATTAGTAGTATTTTACCATTCAACGGTGAAAAAGCAAACCTGAAGAAATAAAAATAATGTTTAAAAGATCCCAAAACCACACACTCACACAAACCAAAGCCCAGCTATTTATTGTAAAGAGTTTTCTAAAGGCAGAAAAAATACAAATATCCTATTAAATGCTATTCCATATCTTAGAGGCAACATAAACAAATATATGATGTGGCAGTTTCTATAGTGACTACTCACTTTCCTTTGAGAGTTCACTAAGCAGATAATACCAGAGCAACTGGCTGTGGTGTTGTGTAATTATTTCCCTTCATCCTCTCCCCTAAATACTGAATACACAGATTTTCTACACTCAAATGGAAATGCCCCTCCTTGTAAAAGAGCCTTTGTTGCATGAGAGAAAGGAGGGAGAGGCATTGAAAACAGCTCAGTGGTAGTATGGAGTGCAGAAAATTAGTCGTTTAGCTGAGCTGGCTGCTGGCTTGTGGTCTGGCACCTGGCTGGCTTCAGCGGGACCTTCTTTGGGATTGCTGCCTGTCAAGCATGCCATCCCTGCCCATGAGGCATCACAGCCATCTCAGTCTTTTTGTTGTTGGAGGCATATCACCAAGCAGAATAACATAAAGAATATTAACAGAAGCACAGTGTTACACTTCAGCTTCCAGAAAATCTCCAGACTGTGCTGTGGAGTGACACAGAGCACAGCTACAGACCTTGAGAGAGAGATACATGGTGGTAGTTTCAAGGAAAAATAAAAGAAGAGTTGGTGTTTTTTCTTCTTTTTTTCTTTTCTCCCATAAGCCCTTTGTTCTCTTCCAGCATCTTTGCCCTACTTTTATTTGATAGGCATTTAATAGCAACACTTTTTTGCTGTGTGATATGGGCACTTTTGTGGTAGAGCAATGAATGAAATCACATACTTGACTCCTGCTGTAGGTTTTCAGCTGACTTGTATGAATGCCTGACTGAGCACTGATTCCTAGGGAACAGAGAATCAGAGATGGTTTCAACAGAAGTTTAATTTTTTTCCTCTCATGGCTGCTCCTACTCTATTAGTAGTGTTCCCCATACTTTGAAACCTGCCAGACAAGTCACTGTGGCTGATTGACAAGAAGGGAATATAAGCACTTTAGTTGTGGGGAAAAAAACTAAAACAAACCACTTGGTGTCCAAAGAAACATGACTCACCTGACAGTGCAGACTGTAATATTGAGTTTAACCTTACCTCTAAAGCCATACTCTTCCAAATATCCGTGGCTAATTCTGAGTAAATAATTCAATGGTGCATGATTTATTTGATTTCTTTCAATGCCCCTTCTTCTTACAGAATGACAATCAGATAATCCTGATTTCCTATCCTTGAGTTTCTCAGTTCTTTCTGAATTCTGGATTTATGGCAAACATTTTGCTGTGAGAATTCAGTACCTAACACTGAGACATGTTGACTAGACCACAATCAGATGTCTCTGCTCTGTTGTGTTTAGGGTTTCATGCCTTTTCTATATGGATTTAGCTTGTGATAAAAAGCTTCAGAGATGCTTATGTTGGAAAAGGGTGGTTTTGGTATCAAACCTGTGAATTTGAAATTTGCTCTCTGCAAGTATGATGACAATAAAGTGAAATTGCACCAACAATCATAGGAAATTAGCACAAAACCATAGAATATATTCCAAGAAATAGTCAGAGCAAAACTTGTGCATACCTTTGTTAGTGGTACTTTATAAAATAAGCTGGCACACCAACTGTGAACTGTTCTTGTGATAATCAGTTTTATTCTTGCTGAATGATGTTCAGGAACTAAAATGGGAGTACGATTATACTTTGACTTTGGAAGGATAATCCTGGTTTTGATGTATCAAAATTTTAATATAGAATGAGACATAAGCTTTGAAAATTAAGAAGAGTTATTGTGGGTAAGTTTTTGGCAAGAGAAGCATCACCAAAATTGTTGTTCTTAACATACAATTAATTACATACATTCATTAAAAGAAAAAAGTGTGCTATCAAAGTAGATCTTATCTGCCTTTAAATTGAGGAAATTGAGCTGTGAATGATCTTATGATCTCAGTAATTCATCTTCAGTTTGATTCAGTATTTTGCATCTGCAATGGGTTTTTTAAGACACATTTTGTAAAGAAACACAATAAATTAACATGGTGTCCACGCATGAATACTGAAGAATGGGTGACAAGCTGGTAAAAATGGGGGTTGCAGCAGTGCTCCAGGAAAGCTGATTTTACCACCTCTCACTCTGCCACAGAGTTTCTCTCTCCTTAAACAGACCCATGAAGCTGGGTCAACCTATGGGAGTCTGTGGTGGACAGTCTGAGCTGCAGTACCCTCACTCATGTTGCCATCCACATGGCAGGGTCCAAAACCAAGTTTTTTCTTCTTAAATGGCTTATTGCCTTCTTAGAGGGGAAGATACTTTATGGGTATGAACAACTGTGTTCACAGCCAGAATTTCAGTATTTTTCAGAGCTGACTTCATTTTGTTCTGTGGGATCAGAATCAAGGTAATGCAAGCTAGCTTTGAAAATCTAGCCTTACACTGTCCTTTAAACGTTACTGCTAGCATCAACTGGTTTGTTTGCAAGAGCAACAGAAAATGCCATCCGCATTATTTCTGTGATTTCTACATTGTCATTGTGAGGGGTGTTGGAAGAACAGAGATAAATAATTTCATAGCAAAATTTTTTGGTTTACTACCTGCTAGATTGTGTTTATAGATTGTAAATGGATATGCTAGCAAAAAAGTCTGCCATATGATTTATTGAAACATTTATCACGTCAGATGGCTTTACTTGAGAACCTATGCATTTGTGGTATTTACATGCAGGCTGCAGATGAGCTTGGAGAAACCTTACATTTTTTTCAAGATGCATCTGCAGGCTTTTGCGTGGAACAGCATGTTTATTTCAGAGATCACCTTCCTGATACATCAAGTCTTCTCAGGAGACAAGAGTAGTGACAGACCTTGTTGCTATGACTCATATGACAGCTCTGTAACCCCATGCTCTTTGCAACCTGAGCACAAGCTGTCACTTCAGCATTTTCTACATTTGTAAGGAGTTTAGTTTCCTGGTTGCTTTCCTCACAGGTCTCAGCCTGAGTCCCTCTCACTCAGTGAAGTGCTCTGTCACCCACCAGACCCAGACAAATAGCAGATTGGGTTAGTTTTTCTCTTGCTATTTGACTCTGGCTATGTGGATGACAAATGCATTTACGTATTTCTAAAATGTAAGGGAGGAGCATCTCCCAAGGTCTGGGGTCTGCTTCATTCTCCCCCAGAACAATGACTTTCTCCTGATACATTTTCACATCTTTCATGCTTTATTTTGCCCATTTAAACAGTCACTTTCAGCAAAACCTCAGTTATTTCCCCATTGCAGAATTGAGTTTTGAATTGCTAGCAAGGTTTTATCATCATCTGAAATCAGAAGAAAGAAAAAGCAAGATGGGATTTTTCAACTTATTTGCATCTTTACAGGTTGCCCTGTGCAAATAAGGCCTTTCACAGGAGGTAATAATTTTGCAGCACCCTTACAGACAGATCAGATGGGATGCAAAACAGGCAGTTCTTGCTTCAGCAAAGGGCAGATGAGGGTTGTATACACTGTCTTGACTGATGTATATCTTGCAGGTGGGAGGAGGATTCATTATAAGAGCACTTTCCTGAGATGCAGGCGAGTAGTTGGGGCTCCTCTGAGGTAATTGCTGTGCCATGTTGTGAATCAGGAGAAGGAACCTGGGGCCTGAGGGTCATCAAATGATAAACTGATAAGAGACAGGAGACACATCCACTTATAAGAAAGCTCCCACTTCATGTTGTCCTCCTCTAGACACTCTCTAATAGCTTAATATCTTATATTGTGGTGGCTAAAACTGCACATAATATTCAAGGTGAGGGCACACCAGTGCAGAACAGAATGGGAAAATCACCTCCCTCGATTGGCTGGCAATGCTTTGCCTGATGCTTCCCAGGACATAGTTGGCCCTCCTGGCTGCCAGGGTACTGCTGACTCAGATTCAACTTGCCATCAGTCAGGACTCACAGGTCCTTTTCCATGGCACTGCTTTCCAGCACTTCCATCCTGGTCTGCATAAACATCCAGGGTTGCTCTGTCTCAGGTGCAGAACCCAGCACTTCCCCTTGTTGAACTTCTCATGACTGGTGATTGCCCAGTCCTTGTTGAGGTCACTCTGTACTGCCTCCTTGCCTTTGAGGGAGTCAAATGGTCCTCCCAGTTTTGTGCTGTCTGCAAACTTGTTTTTTATCCCTTCCAGTCCTGCATCCAAGTCACTTATGAAGATGTTGGTCAAAGTAATTTACAAATATGTTGAGGAGCACAGAGTCTAAGATACAGCCCTGTGGAATGCCAGTATTGACTGGTGGCCTGAGTTACCCTTTTAACCTTTGCTTGTCCCATGAGCCAATTGCTCACTCACCACATGATGTGTTTATCAAGCTGTGTGCTGTACATTTTATCCAGAAGGATGCGGTAAGAGATGTTATTGAAAGCTATACTGAGATCCAAAAAGATTGCATTAATTAGCTTCCAGAGGAGACTAAGGTGAGACCTCATCGCAGTTTGCAACTTCCTCATGAAGGGGCAGGCATTGATCTCTTCATAACAGAATAGCCTGAAGTTGTCAGGAGAGGTTTAAGTTGGATACTACAACCCTGAGGGTGATGGGGCACTGGAACAGGCTCCCCAGGGAAGTGGTCACAACACCAAGACTGACAGAGTTCAAGAAGNAAAAGTGTGCTATCAAAGTAGATCTTATCTGCCTTTAAATTGAGGAAATTGAGCTGTGAATGATCTTATGATCTCAGTAATTCATCTTCAGTTTGATTCAGTATTTTGCATCTGCAATGGGTTTTTTAAGACACATTTTGTAAAGAAACACAATAAATTAACATGGTGTCCACGCATGAATACTGAAGAATGGGTGACAAGCTGGTAAAAATGGGGGTTGCAGCAGTGCTCCAGGAAAGCTGATTTTACCACCTCTCACTCTGCCACAGAGTTTCTCTCTCCTTAAACAGACCCATGAAGCTGGGTCAACCTATGGGAGTCTGTGGTGGACAGTCTGAGCTGCAGTACCCTCACTCATGTTGCCATCCACATGGCAGGGTCCAAAACCAAGTTTTTTCTTCTTAAATGGCTTATTGCCTTCTTAGAGGGGAAGATACTTTATGGGTATGAACAACTGTGTTCACAGCCAGAATTTCAGTATTTTTCAGAGCTGACTTCATTTTGTTCTGTGGGATCAGAATCAAGGTAATGCAAGCTAGCTTTGAAAATCTAGCCTTACACTGTCCTTTAAACGTTACTGCTAGCATCAACTGGTTTGTTTGCAAGAGCAACAGAAAATGCCATCCGCATTATTTCTGTGATTTCTACATTGTCATTGTGAGGGGTGTTGGAAGAACAGAGATAAATAATTTCATAGCAAAATTTTTTGGTTTACTACCTGCTAGATTGTGTTTATAGATTGTAAATGGATATGCTAGCAAAAAAGTCTGCCATATGATTTATTGAAACATTTATCACGTCAGATGGCTTTACTTGAGAACCTATGCATTTGTGGTATTTACATGCAGGCTGCAGATGAGCTTGGAGAAACCTTACATTTTTTTCAAGATGCATCTGCAGGCTTTTGCGTGGAACAGCATGTTTATTTCAGAGATCACCTTCCTGATACATCAAGTCTTCTCAGGAGACAAGAGTAGTGACAGACCTTGTTGCTATGACTCATATGACAGCTCTGTAACCCCATGCTCTTTGCAACCTGAGCACAAGCTGTCACTTCAGCATTTTCTACATTTGTAAGGAGTTTAGTTTCCTGGTTGCTTTCCTCACAGGTCTCAGCCTGAGTCCCTCTCACTCAGTGAAGTGCTCTGTCACCCACCAGACCCAGACAAATAGCAGATTGGGTTAGTTTTTCTCTTGCTATTTGACTCTGGCTATGTGGATGACAAATGCATTTACGTATTTCTAAAATGTAAGGGAGGAGCATCTCCCAAGGTCTGGGGTCTGCTTCATTCTCCCCCAGAACAATGACTTTCTCCTGATACATTTTCACATCTTTCATGCTTTATTTTGCCCATTTAAACAGTCACTTTCAGCAAAACCTCAGTTATTTCCCCATTGCAGAATTGAGTTTTGAATTGCTAGCAAGGTTTTATCATCATCTGAAATCAGAAGAAAGAAAAAGCAAGATGGGATTTTTCAACTTATTTGCATCTTTACAGGTTGCCCTGTGCAAATAAGGCCTTTCACAGGAGGTAATAATTTTGCAGCACCCTTACAGACAGATCAGATGGGATGCAAAACAGGCAGTTCTTGCTTCAGCAAAGGGCAGATGAGGGTTGTATACACTGTCTTGACTGATGTATATCTTGCAGGTGGGAGGAGGATTCATTATAAGAGCACTTTCCTGAGATGCAGGCGAGTAGTTGGGGCTCCTCTGAGGTAATTGCTGTGCCATGTTGTGAATCAGGAGAAGGAACCTGGGGCCTGAGGGTCATCAAATGATAAACTGATAAGAGACAGGAGACACATCCACTTATAAGAAAGCTCCCACTTCATGTTGTCCTCCTCTAGACACTCTCTAATAGCTTAATATCTTATATTGTGGTGGCTAAAACTGCACATAATATTCAAGGTGAGGGCACACCAGTGCAGAACAGAATGGGAAAATCACCTCCCTCGATTGGCTGGCAATGCTTTGCCTGATGCTTCCCAGGACATAGTTGGCCCTCCTGGCTGCCAGGGTACTGCTGACTCAGATTCAACTTGCCATCAGTCAGGACTCACAGGTCCTTTTCCATGGCACTGCTTTCCAGCACTTCCATCCTGGTCTGCATAAACATCCAGGGTTGCTCTGTCTCAGGTGCAGAACCCAGCACTTCCCCTTGTTGAACTTCTCATGACTGGTGATTGCCCAGTCCTTGTTGAGGTCACTCTGTACTGCCTCCTTGCCTTTGAGGGAGTCAAATGGTCCTCCCAGTTTTGTGCTGTCTGCAAACTTGTTTTTTATCCCTTCCAGTCCTGCATCCAAGTCACTTATGAAGATGTTGGTCAAAGTAATTTACAAATATGTTGAGGAGCACAGAGTCTAAGATACAGCCCTGTGGAATGCCAGTATTGACTGGTGGCCTGAGTTACCCTTTTAACCTTTGCTTGTCCCATGAGCCAATTGCTCACTCACCACATGATGTGTTTATCAAGCTGTGTGCTGTACATTTTATCCAGAAGGATGCGGTAAGAGATGTTATTGAAAGCTATACTGAGATCCAAAAAGATTGCATTAATTAGCTTCCAGAGGAGACTAAGGTGAGACCTCATCGCAGTTTGCAACTTCCTCATGAAGGGGCAGGCATTGATCTCTTCATAACAGAATAGCCTGAAGTTGTCAGGAGAGGTTTAAGTTGGATACTACAACCCTGAGGGTGATGGGGCACTGGAACAGGCTCCCCAGGGAAGTGGTCACAACACCAAGACTGACAGAGTTCAAGAAGTGTTTAGACTATGCTCTCAGGTACATGGTGTGACTTTTGGGGATGATCCTGTGCAGGGCTAAGGGTTGGACTCAATGATCCTTGTGCATCCCTTCTAACTCAGCATATTCTGTGATTCTGTGATGTCAGAAGAAATCATTGCCATTGTCTTACTGTCCAGAGCCAATTGCATCAGTGTGAGACCGGGCACTGTTTTCAAAAGACATTGCACTGATCTATGCTAATTTACTAATGCCATCACTTGAGCAGGCATTATTTAACTGCACACACAGACAAAGGTCATACTTGTTGCAAAGAATAGCCAGAATCAAAATCTGAAATGCCAGTGGTTGCAAACGGAAATATGGGACCAAAGGTTGTGACTAACCTCTCAGTGGGAGTGTAGGATGTAGGATATGGCACCAGCTTGCAGTTACAGGCACACAAAGATGTCATGTTCCAGCGCTCTCTTTCCTGAGGTATCATAAGAAACTCTGAAATATCTGGCATTAAAGAAATTCCCAGTATTATAAGATATTGGTTGCAATATCTTATATGCAATGGTTGCAAGGAACCATGGAAGTGGTTAAAATGCCCTGTCCACAAGATTAATTTTTAGCATCAGAAAATATGAAAACAGAATTATTTTTCTTGGATTAGATGGAAAGATGCATCTGAATATATGCTGTTAACAAAACAGGAAGATCCCAAATTATTAATGAGGTATCATTTGTCTCAGGTGATAATACGGTCAAAAATTGTTTACACACTGAATTAGCAAGAATATTTTATAGCTAACCCTATCCCTCTGCAGATACTTCAATTTTCTTAACCCTGGAACAACAGTGTTCTGTGTTACTGAAGATATTAAAAGTTCAACTGGACATGCTCCAGGGCAACCTGCTGTCCCTGACCTTTCTGGGGCAGAGGGTGGGACTAGACAATCTCCATTAAGTGTCAGCCAGTCCCTAGAATTCTGTAGTTCTATTTTGTCTAATGTTAAAGATGCTGTTAATTATTCTGGTCACCCTCCCCAATAAACAGATTTGATATATGCATCTGTCCTCTGGGTTTAGTGAGCAATTATAAATTAAACAGAAAATTTAAAGAGGGATGAATATTATTTTGAACTTAAAAATACAGGGTCTAAAAGGAAAACCAAGGCTGAAAACGGTAAGTTAAAGCAAAAAGACCCCAAATGGGATCATGGATTCCTTGAAAACCATATCAGAGCATTTGAACAGTAAGTCAGGGGAAACTGAGACGGCCCAAAATGGGCCCACTTGGTAAAGCTGATGCCAGAAGTTTGTTTTTTTGAAGAAGGTAATGTTCTCATTTAGACAGATGGCAGTCTACTGAGCCTACTTTGCTTTGTTTATGCTTTGTTTTTCTTTTGCTTTGAGAGAAATACTAAAAGGGATTATGCAAGTGATCGATGCAGACCTGGCACACCCCAATTCTATGAAGACAGGAAGATGGCTGGTAAGCGTGAAATTCTCTGTCAACACTACTTCAATTAACTTGTCAAATTGAGCCCTTCTCTTGCTCTGGCACTTGTGCCTAGTCCAGTAGCCAAAGTGGTGATGCTGCTGCCATGGGAAGAACACTACTGGTGGGTACAGTGAAGACTTGGTTTGTGATCATTCCTTGTGCAGAGCCAGATGTCCTGCTTCTCTCTGAAGAGGTGGGTGGAGGGGAGACAGTGAAAATCCTCATCTGTTCTCATAGCAAGACTTATTGATTCTTAAGAATATTGCATTTTACAGTGATCTGCCTTTTCCAGTTAATGTAACTTGAGTCTGAACCTGGAAAATTTATGATGACTTTATAGATCAATATAAGCCTGCCCAGAAACAGATTATTTATACAATGATGAAAAAAGGGAGAAAAGACAAGGTTAGATACTTCAACTGCAGAGCAAGGAATAATAAATACACTTTGGAGATGAAGACTAATTTTGCTATGAAGTGATCCAGATGTTTGAGAAATCAAGAAGTGATCACAAAATATCCCATAACCTAAAAGTAATCTTGTTGAACTGCAAACAAAAAATCTGAGTGAGGACAATACTGATATAACACCATTTAAAAAGAAAAAAAGCATCTCTTCTCTTTCATGCATACCAGTAACAATCTGCATGGCTTTCTAAGGGAAGAAAACATTCGCCCTAATAGCACAGCTGAGTTCTGAGAATGAATTTTCCACATAAACATGCAGTTCACATCTTCTAGAAATCCTTGGTGCTACTTACACCTCAATCATTCTTTGCCAATGAGCTTGCCTAGGTGACTTGCCTAGTCTCAGCAGACCTCTCTTCGTCTTCGGGACTGTAGCTTAGTATCTGAGAGGTAAGGATATGTGTACCTTTAGGGCAAGTTAATAACATAATTGTCTATTATGTTTTGTGGTATTTTCTCTTCTTAGGTGTCCTGGTTTTGGACGATNGAACAGGGTTTAGATCAGAGCATTGCCTGAGATAGCCTGTTGAGGCAAATGAGGATTCATATTAATAACTAGAAGAGTTGTTTTGGTAGACGCAGCCTTTTAGTACTTGAAAGAGCCCTATAAAAAAGATGGAGAGGAACTATTTTATATGGGCAGACAGTGATAGGAAAAGGAGGAATGGTTTTAAACTAAAAAAAGGGAGTCTTAGATTAGATGTTAGGGGAAAATTCTTTACTGTGAATGCAGTGAATGCAGGTAATATCCTGCTCAGAGAGGTTGTGAATGCTCCATCTCTGGAAGTGTTCAAGGCCAAGCTGGATGGAGCTCAGAGCAACCTGTTCTAGTAGAAGGTGTCCTTGCCTATGGCAGATTGTTGGAACTAGATGATCTTTAAGGTCTCTTCTGTCCTGATCTTTTCAAAGTGTCTCAAGGGCTCCATATATTTTTTGAGTTAAATTCTCTAGTTTCAAGAGGGTTTCCTCTGCTTCCCCACCCCATCTTAACTTGATCAGCTGGGTTTTTCTGAGCCTCTAATAAAAACTCTGGTAAGCACGTGTTGTATGTTTTATTGTATACCAACTTCTGGTTGTGTGGACCACACATAAAACCCTGTCACCTTCTTCACCATGGTTCTTGGTGTTTTGATTTTTTTCCCAGGAATATGTTCCAAACATACTATCACAGAATATCAAAGCCCCCTAAATTCAGACCTTCAGGTTTCAATGAAGACACTGTTGTTCTGACCAGTGCCAAGGTCATTAGAACTTATATGAGTTGTCAATACTTGGCATGTAGCTAGCAGGACAGGCTAAGCACCAGTTCAGTAATCATGTAAATAAAAGAAAGCCTATGCCACTGACTTCTGGTTCATTTTTCATGTTTCAGCCCTTTGTCACTCTTGAAGGCTAGTTCCATTTAGGGGAAGCCAACACAAGATTTCCATTCTGCTGCACCCATCCATCTCTGATCCGCAATGGGGACAACAGCACACATGGCTTTGTCACTACACACTTTCAGAACGTTACCAGTGGGTGGTGGGCAGCACGCAGAAGATTTGCTTAAACTGTGGTTGACTCTCACCAACTGCTTAATCCACAGTCAGCTTCCATCTAAAACCCAGAAAAAATTGTGCGGTCTCCTAAATGGTCCTCTCAGGTAGAACTTCCTTAGCTCCAAGTCTGTGTGTGAAGAGGTTTTTCTTAGGGTAATATCTGCAGTAACAGCACAAATACATAAGTATTTTTACACCCATCCCACCCTTCTTCTGCTAAATCTCTTGTCTTATCAGGGCACCAGCTAAGAGCTCACCCTGCTCTTCTCTGAACACAAGATGCATGGATTTTTTTAACTGAGAACATCCTTTAGGCTGCTGGGAAATGATGGAGATGTAAGATCCTGAATGGCTGGTGTTTAATAAATTGCTGAAATAGAAGCAAAATGGCTTTTTGCTTCTGTTTTGTAATGTGCCATGTCTCAGCACTGCAGTCTGGACCTTGCTGTCAAACACTACTGAGTTCTGGAACTCACCCAGCCCCCATTTATCTTCTGAAGCACTTCATGCAAGCACCTAGGATCTGCTAAGGAGGACTGTGAGATATGTGAGCAGTAAACATATGAAGAAAATGACAAAAATGTTTTCAAAAGAGTAAACAAAAAATGTATTAGGAAAATATATCAACAGGCTTTTGTTTTTATTTCTGTAAGCGAATTGTGCTTTGGCAATTCAAATGAAAGTTAGGGTCCTCCAGAATAAGCTAGTCGCAGGCAGTTTATAATTTTCCATCACTATGTCCCCAATACAGCTGCAGTGGATTGCAAAGAATTTCACAGATGCCAAGCCCCTGTGATTGAACCCTTTTGCCTGACAGTCTGCAAACAAATGCTTTTATTTTCAATAAAGGTCATAAGTTAAACAGGAGCAGGAGAGCTATAAAATGAAAATATATGTTATCTGAAACACTGTGACAAAAACAATGTAGAGCAGATAATAGTAATGCAATGTAAACATTGGATGCAAGCCCAGTAACGAAGCAAGAAAAACAGCATTTCAGCTAGCAAAACCCTGAAAGAAGAACTGGAACTATGAAAAAGGTTTTTAAGCTTGTCAGCCTCTGTTTTGCCCCAGTGGTTTGAAATTGCAGCAGCAGGGTTTCTTTTTTACAAAGGACATCTTTCATCTTCAGGCTGCCAGGGATGGTGAAAGGCACCAAACTCTTATTTTTTCCCATGGCCACTCACTTTGAACAATGAGGCAAATCAGAAAGGAAGGTGTAGCAAGGGCCTTTGTGAAAGTAAGAGCGAAATGATGTGGGTAATTGGTAGCGAGCTGAAAATGGGCTTGCAGGCCACTGTTCACAGAGCCAGACCTGATGCATTTGTTGCTGCTTTGTGCTAAAGGAGCATTTCCCCAGGGAAATGTTACATGTATTTGTGAGTGTGCATGTGTATGTCCTTGCTTTTCTTATTCAGCTTTCTCAGGGGTAGCCTACAGATGACAGCTGAAAGCCCCTGGTGAAGATCCTGACTAGTGGTCCTAGTTTTAATTGGGGGTGCTCACTTGCCAAGTTTAGAGTTTATATAAAATGTGATCTGGAGACTATTTGGTGTTTATTAGAGGTTATTTTCTAGTTATTAAAGGTTAGACATTATGAAATGAGCATTTGGATTCAGTTGTAAAAGTTTAGTGTGGAATTATTAATTGTCCTTGGTTTGTAAAAGAATGTTGGCAAATCCTCGATTTTACTTCTCCAGATGAATGGTAATTGTGTTTGCTGTGTTTCAGTTGGAATTAGCAACACTTCATGCCTTCATCCAAAATCAATCTGAATTAGCTTCATTCACTTGGTGATTAAATGATTGCCCATTTTCAGTAGTCTTACTTATTGCTCATATATTGGACAAAACCAATATATATATTTGCCCTCTTCTTCTTTCCCCTCTTCTTTTTTTTTTTCCACATTTCTGCCACTGAGTTTTAGCTGGTGAGTAGAAAAGGTCAAAATGCTAACAAGATTCAAACTGGTATTTGAGTTCACATGTACATATGCTGAATCTTCCTTTGTATCTGCTTTTATAATCAGCTTTTCTGTGTGTATGCAAAGGCCAGCTAGTACATATCTACAATGTATGAATTTGAATGAATCAATGTATGAATTACCATATGCATGTCTATATGTTTCACATATAGTTTTAGAGGCAAGAGTTTAAAAACTAGAACTGAAAATAGAACCCTAGAGTAGACAGAAGTGGCAAGAAGATAAAGACAATTTAATGTGATGAACATAAAGAACTGCAGACCTGTCAAGAAACAACATCTACGGTACCAAAGCTGACTTGCATTAGGATGAGTGATAGCAAAATGACTATGGTTGGTTCAGTGTGTAATGAATTTCAAGTTATAATGCTGTATTAGTGATGGAATAAACTATTAGATAGCCAAAGGGTGTTGATATGAACAGTGATTATATATTGTAACCCTTTAAACATATTCAATATCAGAGTTGTAATGTCCCAAATCTGCCACTGAGTGTTAGCTAATCTCCCATTGGTTTTTGTGGTAAGTGATGGTAAATAGCTAAGGGCTCTGAGCAGGTGACAGTGTCCCTGAAAAAAATAAAAATGGAAAAATAAGTATATTTTGTTTATCAAGCAACTTTAGGCATGTTGGGATTCAAACTGTGCTGCTACCTTTTAATGGGTCTTTGTGAGGGATAGTCTAGGAAGTACTTCAGTTTTAAAACTTTTTGGCAATGGAAGTTAGAAAACCAAAGATTTTGGGAGATGATGCTGAATACTTCAATGCAAAAAGAGACCAGGGCATCAAAAGTTAAGTACAATGCTTCCAAAATGAGAGGGAGGGGCATCTGAGAAAACTCTAGAGGACAGGACAGGCAATAAGAATCATTCCCCTGTCGCTGCATTCAGGCACTGCCTGAGAGCTGTCTGGAAGCATCTGCTCTGAAGCCCTACAGTATGAAGGCCCTTATCTTGGAAGTGCTGCAGCAAGATGTTTAAGATCTTTCATTTTCATTATTTTCTTTTTGAATCTTGTCCTGAGATGCTATTTATCTATTGATTTGGTTCATGCAGGTAGGACCTCCATTGCCTTGATTAGCTGATTTAGGAGACTTCAGGAGCTCCTCTCACACAGCATGCTAGGGTGAAGGTTATCATCTCATAACAGATCCACTGTGACTTGCAGTTTTCTGTTTTCTTGCATTGCTCCTGAGGGCTGATTATTTAAATGCCCTTTTATTAATGCAAATATTCTCTTGTGTTGAGCAAAACATAAACTTTACTAAACATAAATTCCTCTATATATTTTGGTACGTAGGAAGTGATTAGAAAGCACAGACAGCAAAGAGTAAGTGAAAAAGCAAAATGGGATACTATAATAATAATTACAAAATGAGAAGAGGTTTGATCAATTTTGAAAGTCCCTGACTGACTGAAAACAAATGTTTTTGTGCTCACATTGTCCCTAGAGTAAACATGCAAAAAAATAGATAGTGGATGGAAATTACAGTGAAGACACTTGGAGGTGTTTAGTTAGGAAGGAGAAAAGGAGCAAGAGAGGGAAGAGACACTGAGAGGATATGAAAGACAGAATGAAATTAAAAATTCCAACAAAGCCAGCAAGAAGAAAACAGCAGAAATGAGGAAGGTAGCATTTACAAAACCCAAACCTGAGGCTTTCCACCAGGCAGAGGCTATCCAGTAGGCTGCTGAAATAGAGGGGATCATCCCTTTAATCTATCATGGAGCTCACCTACTTATTTATATGCAAGCAAAGAATTTTGCTCCTCTTCTATTGTTAAGTGATGAATAGGAGGACTAGCTTCTAACTCTCACCTGAAATCCACACGGGCCTGTTCAGGTATTGTGTTCCCTGTATTATTTCAGATCTTGATATTTTTTCCACCCTGGCTTTTAAATGAGATTTTTTTAGACATGGTAGAATACCTTCGAGAAGAGACTAGTGTCTGGGGCAGGACAATCTTGGTTGCTTATAACAGAAAAACTGGAAGCAGTATCTTTGTGTCCTCACACAAGATGGACCTTTGTGAAGCCAAAAGGGCTCTATGGAGTGTAACTTAGCAGTCAAAAATATACATGAGGTCATGTCTGTAATGTAATAATAAACATATGAGACTTGAATTATTGAGCTCTGTGTTTTGCCTTCAAAACTCACAGCAACGTACCTGTTGGTTTACAAAAACACTAAAGCTGAGAGTGCAAATGTGGAGCTGGGATATTGAGATCTCAAAGACAATTCACTTTCACTGCTGATTCGCCCATACAATTGGAAGCAAACCTGAACTATCATGTTTGGTATCTGCATGACTGGGAGACCCTAGTAAGCCTGTGACCCTTCCACCTCATTAATATTTTAGAACTCAGAGGATGTCTCTCTGTGCTTGGAAATGAACACCTTTATAAAACTTGGTAGGGGGATAGAGACATGTAGGTTGAAGAGTGGGAACCGACTCTTCAGGGTAGGAAAAGTCCTTTCTCTAGAAGCCAGCTGCCCAATAAGCCAGCTCAGCTCCTGGGACAGCAGTTTAAGTCTGAAAGTCGCAAATGAGACCCATAGCAGTAAGAGTGAAAATTACATAATTTGTTACATTTTTAGTCACCATTTTCTTTTAAGCAGCCACTTGCAAATATAATTTTAAGAGGGGTTAGTCAATATACTTGTTTTCCTTCTGATACAAATCTGAATAAGCTACTCATGCATGAATTAGATCATAACTTCTTAATTTTCCATTAACACAGTGAAAAGGGAATTTTCCCTCCAGACAAGGTGTTTATTATAATAATTAATAACTAATATGCTGAAACCTGAATTTGGATTTCTATTGATCACTTTGTCTCATGAATGTCCAGATATATACTTTTAATATACCCTTCAACTACTACTATTCCTACAGAACTCTAATGTGTGGATGCACGTATATAGAAAAATATGTTTGTCTGTGCATATATTTTGCAAACATGCAGAAATAGCACATGCATGTAGATATACATATTAGTTTCTCTACATTACTCTATATATAGATCTGTTATACATACATACATATATAGATATATGTATGTGTATATATATATATATATATACATATATATAAAAATGCAGTGCAAGTGTACAGTGTATATATTTAGCATGGCTGAAATTAAGCCATCATGACAAGCAGAAGGAGGACCATTAACAAACTATTGTAAGGGAACAGCCATTTCATCCACATGTGTCAGGAAAATTCTCACTTCTTTGTGAAACCCAGTACTATCCTGAACATGCAGGTTAGGAGGTGGTGAGTTAAACTGTGCATAACTAATCTATGGCAACATCCTCTCAGATTACCCTTGCTTTATTCTCCTCTTCATTCATCTATTTATTTAGGGTGATTGTTTAATTTTATTATTAGTGGAAAAATACTGCCCTTGAACACTGCACTGTTCATTCTTTTGTAGGAAGAGCCAGGATTGAGCTAGAGAAGGACATTTTATTGTGTCTAAAGTAGTCACTATTATTTTCCTTCAGATTTCTGCAAAATCCGGAATAGTTCTCTTATGGGTTAGGTTATGGGGGGAGGGGGGTTTGTCTTTTAAAACTCTTTTTGTATTTTCATGAAAGAACTGGGCAGGCGAAATGGATGGACCGTGATGGCTCACAGCATGCAGGCAGGTCCAAAGTGGCTGGTGGGTAGCAGTGCGGCACAGGGCTCCTCTGGCCACGCACGGTCCCAGAGTATGCTGTGAAGCCAGGGCAAGTGGTGGTGGTGGGAGCTGGGCGGCAGCACAACGGCAGCCATTGTCAGCTCTTCCCCACAGCAGCCTGCACTGTTGCTGGATGCATCACAGCTCAGAGCATGCCGCGCTGGCTCCCGCCAGCTCCCTGCCACCAGGCCTGTGCTGACGCTGGACACAGTGTGGCTTGGGCGTGATGGAAGCAGCAGTGGCGGGTGCCCCACGACACTTGCAGACGGGGGCGGTGGCAGCCCCTCTTGCAGTGGCCCGGCAGCTGCTCTGGCCACTCATGGGCAGCACCGCTGGACCTCCATGCTGGCGAGGAGGCACCCAGCAGCAGCTTATCTTGGTGGGCAGTGAGTGCCCCTGCAAGTAGTACTGCTGGCAGCCCCTGGACCCCTGCGTGCCCCATGGTGCTGGCAGGGTGTGGTCGGCGAGGGGAAAACTCCACAACCAATATGATTGAAATTAGTTTTGCCGTTTATTCAAGGTTTAACACATGCTTATAGAACCCTATTACATGAATATGCAATTAACTACATGAATATGCATACAAGGCTAGAAATGACCTAATACAGAACTTATCTACTTTTCAATGGTGTTTTTTACTCCTACATATAGATACTTCGTTATACTCATTAGTGACTGGGTTTAGCATTACTTCATCTTATTCTATCTTCACAGGTGCAAGGTCAAGCATATTTCTCTTATCTTCACACACTTTGTTATTTTCTAAGTTTAGCCTTTAAGGACGACTTAATTGTGGGAAAACTTCTTTGCTGACAAGCTATGATTTTGCAGTTTCATACTTAAGATGGAGTAAGGCCTAGTTATGCTAACCAGGCCTTTGCTTGTACACTTTTGTTATAGAGCCATAAGTATGGCTCTTAAAGGCATTCTCCGACAGCAGGGCAGTAGCAGTGGCCCCTTCTCCTGGTGAATGCAGCCATGAGCATTTTGGCGGGAATGCCGCCATGTTGCCTCATGGTGAAGTCTTGGAGAGGGTGCAGTGCCTAGTGCTGCTGTCCAGTGGAGAGGCAGCATGCCCCGGAAGGGTGCCACAAGAAAACTCGAGAATGGGCACCCTATAAAGGCAGCAGGGACGTAAATTCTGCCTCTTTTCAGCTCCTTTCAGCACTGGTAGAGGCATGGCTCCCTTTTCCCTTGGCTCCCTCAGTGTGAGAAGCAGCGAAGCATCATCACGGTTCGCTCCTTCAGCATGGGCAGCAGCACAGCATCACTGGAGCTTGGGCAGTGCCAGTGGAGGAACCACATGGTGGCGACAGTCGTGGTATCTCTCCCTTGGGTCCACCGAGGTTTTTTTCACTGTCTTTTTTTTCAGCAGCTCCAGAGTGGGACTAGCACCGTCCTCGTGGCAGCTTTCCTTCCTTCCCCTTCCTCCACAGTCCAGAAGCTGGCCTGGAGCATCATAGTTGTATTTTTTTTTCCTTGAGACTATTATTGTCGGGTTATTGCTTTTAACTGGTTTATGCTTATAGTGCTTACAGTGTTTATAGTCACTCAGTAGCGCCCCCTACTGTCCAAATCAGGATATTTCAACAACAAAATACCTTTTTTCCTAAGAAAACTACATGCTTAGAGCCAGGTGGAGAATAAGTAAAGTCTTGTGACCTCAGTGTGAGTGTGTGCCTTCTTTATATAGCACAATGTGCTGCTTTCTTACATTAGTAAGCTGTATCTTTTTTATCCTGGCAGACTTCCTTGAAGACTGGGAGATCAAGAGGCTCGTGACTTTGTTGTGGCTATGAAAGTAGGCTGAACTTCACTGGGAATTTCTATTCCCAGTCCCTTGCAGTATTTCGGGGGAATAAATCCTCTGAGCTTTTCCAGGATATTGGATGGGCAGCACACCCACACACATACACATTAGACTGGAACTAGCATCACATCCCAAAAAAACCCTGTGTGGAGGTGTTGCTCAGGCTTCCAAACTCCCAGGGATGCCCTGGGTGCACAATCCAAGTTGTCCATAATATACCAGGTATCAGGATCACTTTGTACTCGTGCCAAATACTCTACTGTTGACACTGTTGGAGCTTCATCAGGGATTATATGGGGGAAGAAAGGCTATTGTCCATCCTGGCTGCAGCTGCAGGATGAATACAAGGGGGATGGACACAGGGCTTCACAGCCACTGGGGTCTCCCATGCTCCCGGACACGTGTGAGCTAGTGCATGGATGTGTGGTAACTCAGAACATGTCTCCATACCTCCCCTCCTCAGCCTCTACATCAAAGAACATGCCTGACTTCAGACACAGCAACTCAGAGAAAAACAGATATTCTTGAAAGACAGTGGAATAAAACACGTCTAATACAGAAGATTGATATGCAGTGGGAAAAAATGCTCTTAGGATTGCTATTTTTCTTATCTTTAGAACCATACTGAAACTATTATAAGTTAGTATGCTGCATGTAAGATCTAGGCAAAATACCTCACTTCTGAAGGGTTTTTGGTGGGTTTTGTTTGTTTGTTTTTTGTTGTTTTGTGGGGTTTTCATTGGTTTGTTGTTTTTTGGCTTGGTTTGTGGGTTTTTTTTTGTTTTCTGGTTTTTGGGTTTTTTTAAATGAGATGGTTTCTGTGCTGTAGAAGCCACTTTGAAGTTAATCAAACTGTATATAAAAGGCTGGCACATGTTTCATTTAGTATGTTATACTATTCTATATTTACAACACTTCACATACAGCATGCAGGATGCTGTTCTCATTTCTACCAGTACAAGCCCATAGTAATTCTGGATAACCAGCTTTGATGTCAGCACATGGCACTGACAATCTGACAGTGCTGTGTGCTTATTTATTTACCAGCCATCACCTATTATTTGTTGGTCACATGTTTTCTAAAATATTGCTTAGCCTTAAGAACAGTAAGACCATCCCAGTCAATTCTATATCCTTGGGCCCAGGTTTTGTGTTTATGCAATGTCATATACATGCAGAAGTACCTCTGATTGGACTTCTGTGCCTATAGAGCTGTTCTATCAGCTTCCCCATGACAGCTTGTTCTGGATAGCACATCAGGCTGAGCTGCTCTACCTATACCAGGCTCATTGGCCCAACCTCCCATGCTGTGGGAGATACAACCATCATAAGAGAAAAACCTAGGTGCTTGCTGCAGCCCAACCTCCAGACTGTTGGGTGGGCACTTTTTTTGTGGGGGTGTGCATGCAGATAAGATGGCACACAGTAGAAACGGCTCCTTACCAAAGAAGCCTGTAAATTCTGAAGAGCAGGTATCAGTCAGCTCTTCAAAAATCTCAAAGTCAGTTAAGAGGCCCAAAACTGCACACAATATTCAAGGTGAGGCCACACCAGTGCAGAGAAGAGCTGGACAATTTCTCTCAATTGACTGGCTATGCTTTGCCTGATGCCCCCAGGATATGGTTGGTCCTCCTGGCTGCCAGGGCACTGCTGATTCAGATTCAACTTGCCATCCGCCAGGACTCATAGACCCTTTCAATGGCACTGCTTTGCAGTATATCATCATCTGGGCTGTATTAACATCCAGGGTTGCTCTCTCTCAGGTGCAAAATCCAGAGCTTCTCCTTGTTGAATTTCGTATGGTTGGTGATTGCTCAGTCCTCTAATATGTTGAGGTCTCTTTGTAGGGTGTCCTTGTCTTCAAGGCAGTCAACAGCTCCTCCCAGTTTTGTGCTGTCTACAGACTTGCTTAATATCTCTTCTAGTCCCATGTCAAAGAAATTTACAAATATGTGAAGAGCACAGGGTCTAAGAGAGAGCCTTGTGAAAAACCTCGCATAATGAAAGGTGGCCAGTCTGATGTTACCCCATTCACCATTACCCTCTGTGCTCAATCTGTGAGCCAACTGCTCACCCATCATATGATGTGTTTATCCAGCTGTGTGCTGGACATTTTATCCAGAAGAATACTGTGAGAAACAGTATTGAAAGATTTACTGAAATCCAAAAAAGATTACATCAACTGGGTTCCCTTGATCAACTAGGAGGTTTGCCTCATTAGGAAAGGAAGTCAGGTTTGATAAGCAGGACTTTCCTCTCATGAAGCCGTGCTGGCTGTGGCAAATGACTGTGTAGTCTTTCAGATGTTTTTCAATACNATTCCCAGTCCCTTGCAGTATTTCGGGGGAATAAATCCTCTGAGCTTTTCCAGGATATTGGATGGGCAGCACACCCACACACATACACATTAGACTGGAACTAGCATCACATCCCAAAAAAACCCTGTGTGGAGGTGTTGCTCAGGCTTCCAAACTCCCAGGGATGCCCTGGGTGCACAATCCAAGTTGTCCATAATATACCAGGTATCAGGATCACTTTGTACTCGTGCCAAATACTCTACTGTTGACACTGTTGGAGCTTCATCAGGGATTATATGGGGGAAGAAAGGCTATTGTCCATCCTGGCTGCAGCTGCAGGATGAATACAAGGGGGATGGACACAGGGCTTCACAGCCACTGGGGTCTCCCATGCTCCCGGACACGTGTGAGCTAGTGCATGGATGTGTGGTAACTCAGAACATGTCTCCATACCTCCCCTCCTCAGCCTCTACATCAAAGAACATGCCTGACTTCAGACACAGCAACTCAGAGAAAAACAGATATTCTTGAAAGACAGTGGAATAAAACACGTCTAATACAGAAGATTGATATGCAGTGGGAAAAAATGCTCTTAGGATTGCTATTTTTCTTATCTTTAGAACCATACTGAAACTATTATAAGTTAGTATGCTGCATGTAAGATCTAGGCAAAATACCTCACTTCTGAAGGGTTTTTGGTGGGTTTTGTTTGTTTGTTTTTTGTTGTTTTGTGGGGTTTTCATTGGTTTGTTGTTTTTTGGCTTGGTTTGTGGGTTTTTTTTTGTTTTCTGGTTTTTGGGTTTTTTTAAATGAGATGGTTTCTGTGCTGTAGAAGCCACTTTGAAGTTAATCAAACTGTATATAAAAGGCTGGCACATGTTTCATTTAGTATGTTATACTATTCTATATTTACAACACTTCACATACAGCATGCAGGATGCTGTTCTCATTTCTACCAGTACAAGCCCATAGTAATTCTGGATAACCAGCTTTGATGTCAGCACATGGCACTGACAATCTGACAGTGCTGTGTGCTTATTTATTTACCAGCCATCACCTATTATTTGTTGGTCACATGTTTTCTAAAATATTGCTTAGCCTTAAGAACAGTAAGACCATCCCAGTCAATTCTATATCCTTGGGCCCAGGTTTTGTGTTTATGCAATGTCATATACATGCAGAAGTACCTCTGATTGGACTTCTGTGCCTATAGAGCTGTTCTATCAGCTTCCCCATGACAGCTTGTTCTGGATAGCACATCAGGCTGAGCTGCTCTACCTATACCAGGCTCATTGGCCCAACCTCCCATGCTGTGGGAGATACAACCATCATAAGAGAAAAACCTAGGTGCTTGCTGCAGCCCAACCTCCAGACTGTTGGGTGGGCACTTTTTTTGTGGGGGTGTGCATGCAGATAAGATGGCACACAGTAGAAACGGCTCCTTACCAAAGAAGCCTGTAAATTCTGAAGAGCAGGTATCAGTCAGCTCTTCAAAAATCTCAAAGTCAGTTAAGAGGCCCAAAACTGCACACAATATTCAAGGTGAGGCCACACCAGTGCAGAGAAGAGCTGGACAATTTCTCTCAATTGACTGGCTATGCTTTGCCTGATGCCCCCAGGATATGGTTGGTCCTCCTGGCTGCCAGGGCACTGCTGATTCAGATTCAACTTGCCATCCGCCAGGACTCATAGACCCTTTCAATGGCACTGCTTTGCAGTATATCATCATCTGGGCTGTATTAACATCCAGGGTTGCTCTCTCTCAGGTGCAAAATCCAGAGCTTCTCCTTGTTGAATTTCGTATGGTTGGTGATTGCTCAGTCCTCTAATATGTTGAGGTCTCTTTGTAGGGTGTCCTTGTCTTCAAGGCAGTCAACAGCTCCTCCCAGTTTTGTGCTGTCTACAGACTTGCTTAATATCTCTTCTAGTCCCATGTCAAAGAAATTTACAAATATGTGAAGAGCACAGGGTCTAAGAGAGAGCCTTGTGAAAAACCTCGCATAATGAAAGGTGGCCAGTCTGATGTTACCCCATTCACCATTACCCTCTGTGCTCAATCTGTGAGCCAACTGCTCACCCATCATATGATGTGTTTATCCAGCTGTGTGCTGGACATTTTATCCAGAAGAATACTGTGAGAAACAGTATTGAAAGATTTACTGAAATCCAAAAAAGATTACATCAACTGGGTTCCCTTGATCAACTAGGAGGTTTGCCTCATTAGGAAAGGAAGTCAGGTTTGATAAGCAGGACTTTCCTCTCATGAAGCCGTGCTGGCTGTGGCAAATGACTGTGTAGTCTTTCAGATGTTTTTCAATACCTCCCAGAACAATCTTCTCCACAACCTTACTGGGTACCCAAGTGAGACTGATAGTTTCTAGGGTCCTCCTTCTTGCCCTTCTTGAAAACTGTGACAATGCTCACCAGCTTCCAGTCAGCTGGGACTTCTCTGGATTCCCAAGATGGCTTAAAAATCATCAAGAGAGATTTTGTGATGACATCAGCCAGCTCTTTGAGGATTGTGGGATTAATCCCATCAGGCCCCATAGATTTGTAGGGATCCAGCTGGGCCAGCAGATCCTGCACAGTTTCATACATACGGAGTTGACTGGGAGTTGATCATTCTTATCATGATCCTCCACCTGAGGGCACTGAGATCCCCTTGGTCCATCACCCCTGTTGAAGACAGAGGCAAAGAAAGTGTTAAAAACCTATGGAAGAAAGACTGCTCTGTAATTTTGTTTCTGGCATTTCATACTCGTGAATCCAAACTGCACTAGTACCACCATCCTCCTGCATCCACTGAAAAGTATTGTTTTTTTACATATCTCAATAAATAACAGACTTGGCCAATATTTTGGAAAACAAATATTTCATTTATTGCTATTACTTTAATCCAGAAGCATCGCACAGAATCTGTACCTGCTCTGAATTGGTGTGCTAGTACTGAGATATGAGGTGTATGTGTCTGTGCTTTGAAAGAAAGGGTCTTTGATAGTTTATGACCCCTTCTCAGCTGCCTCTTATATGAATGTCCCATGTGTACATGGTCTTCCCAGAGCAGGAGGAGTTTATTCTGTTTGATGTGGGAAGATTTCACCTTCACACACCCAAAACCCTTCTTCTCCACCATCTGATGAGCCTTGTTTACTTCTACTAGGACATGAGATAGTCAGACAATAGTCTTATCTTAAGTTCCCAGTTACAGCCCAAATTTCAATCAGGAAACATACTCAGGAGAGGGGATGCTTTGGTGGTTGCAGACAGGCAGTTGCTTCCTTGCAGTTTGACCAAAGGCTTTCTATGATTTTGACAATGTTTAAGACACTAAGAATATTTCATCATAATAACGAAAAAGGACAAACACCATGATGTCATCATGGTTCAAACATATCAGGAAAAAGAAACAAATAGTCTGTCTTCTTTACTAAAAGGAAAGAAAAAAGGGTATTCATAAAGATAAAAGTATACAAATGCTCCTTTCTAGGACCTTAGATCATAAGTTCATGACTGCAGAGTAAAAATATCAAAATTGCAATGAGTAGCATGCCTCAAACATGAGAAATTCCAGCATCAGCCTGCTGGCATATCATTACACTGTTGGTGGACAAGATCAAAACAATCTGGATAGCCTTTTTCAGAGTTGTACTGATGGCATCCATCTAACAGCTCTGGCATCACCCAGACTGCAAATCAAAGGGGAGCTGTCAAAAAATATCTAATGGAATCTTGGACCACTGTTTTGTGCTAAAAGCTTACACTTACACACTTATACATAGTAAACTGTATGGCACTTTATTTTGTTCAAATGATGAAGGTTGTTGTACACATATATCAAGCATGCAGACAGCCTGAAACATATTTTAGCTCACCTATCACTAGCATATCCTAATTTTATTTTTTTTTCAGTGGAAGAGAAGGGATAATGAATATGAAGGATTTAAGTTAAAGTAAAATGGTACCTATAGCAGAGGCCCCTTATTAGGTAAATGCAGTCTTAACAAAAGAAGGAGTAGAGTATTTCTTTTTTATTTATATTGCTCCTGTAACATAAATTCTATACTCTGTCTTCACTAAATACAATAACAACAAAAGGAAAGATAAGAAGAATCTCTGTCCTTCATTAGGTGTGGGGGAAAACAATCACACCTTGAATCCTGTGTTCAGTTTTGGGCCACTTACTACAAGGAAGACATTGAGGTGCTGAATCATGTTCAGAGGAGGACAATGAAGCTGGTGAAGGGTCTGGATCACAAGTCCTGTGAAAAGCAATAGAGGGAGCTGGAGAAAAGGAGGCTTGGATTTGGGGTGGAGGGTGGCTTATCATACTCTACAACTATCTTAAAGGAGATTGAAGCCAGGTGGGTGTCAGTGACAGGACAAGAGTAAATGGCCTCAAATTGCACAGTTGGGGGTGGTGGGGGTGGTATCTGAGATTGGATATCAGGAAAAAAAGCATTGTCAAGCATTGGAACAGGCTGCCACCTGTCACCACCCCTGGAGGTATTTCAGATATGTAGATGTGGCATTTAGGGAGAGACATGGTTTAGCTGCTAGGGTCTAGCTTTCGCAGGGTTGGATTAATAGTTCAATTTAATAATCTTAAAGGACTTTCTCAACAAATTCTATGATCATCCTATGTATTTTCCAGTTTCAGGTGTATTTTCAGCAATTAGATGTAGATTACTGCATCACTGTTCTGGATATCATGTGTCCTGATTACCAAATATGGCGCTTGGGCAAGTGATTCTAAAGATCTATGTTGGGTACTACACTGGAAAATAGAAGTGAGGAAACATACATTTAGAACAATACAGAAACCATCTTCGTCATTTATCTAATTAAAAAAACATTTTAGTTAATGTCCCTCTGCAATGTCCCTGCCAAGTCATTTCCCTCTGAAGCAAAATAATTGCATTGATCACCATGGCATCACTCTTACTCTCACTAATGGACCAAGAAATAGCTCTGGTCCTCATCTACAATTGCTTACCTAAGCCTGCAATAACTGTTTCAGAAACTCAAATCTGTTACTTCACTAAAGCTGATTGCTAGCTGAAAATTCATTCATGGAAGAGATGGAAAAAGAAAAATAATGCCCAGTAAGTGAAATAATGTGGGACAAGAGATCAGAGTTAAAAAGTTATTCCTTCTCTTTCAGGAATGAAGAGTCTATGACAAAAAAATAAAATTTAAAAAAAACCAACCTAGGCTTTATGACTATTCCTTTCTATATGCCTAGTCTCACAATCCTGTTTCTTTTTGTGAAATTTGGAAGGTAGTTATCCTCTAAGTTCAAGATACTACAGGATGTCCTAGTCATAGGGACCACTTTATCACTATGTGGTTATGATCAAAACTGCATATTCTACAACCTCTATGTAATTTCTGATGGACCATTAATAATGAATCATTTTGTAGCAGCTGCCCAGGACACACCTGACAGGCCACAAGAGATAAAGAAACAGACAAACCCTACAAAGCAGGGGAGTGTTTTTCACACCAATGACTCAATTGTGATAACTTTCTCTCTGGGGAGGCATTAACACCTTCACACCCAGCTGGAGGGGTCATCTCTGGTCATGGGCCAATAATGGACCCAGCTGCACTGGCACAATAGGCAGTTACAATGACCTAGATCATCAAAGATTCCAAAAATATCCCATGACTCACGGAGTTAAATCACCCATTGTGAAACCCTGCCCTAGAGGAGGTACTGGGCATTCCCACCTGAACCTGAGCATATATAATCTTTGGGTTTTCAGACTTGTGGTAAAACTGGTTGGATGCAGAGCAGGAACAGAACTTCAACAGGACTGTGACTGCCACTCCCGATGAGACTGTGATCATTCTTTTAACAGAACTGTCACCATCATCCAGACCAATGGGTTTCCTTCCTGTCTGCTTTGCACTCAGGGAGACCCTTTGGTGCTCAGCACAAGAGCTAATGAGCACTGTGCTGTTCTTGTCCCGGGGTGCTGGGTTATACTCTATTGTTGTGGATTTAAAAGCAGTTTTACTTGTGTCATTGTATGTATTGTAATCGTTTTAGTAAATTGTAACTCTGACTTGTAAGCTCTCTAAAATTTGGCTCATTTCTCCTGCCGGTTTGCTTTTAAACCAGCACACAGGAACATTACCAAAGAAAGATATTTGTCCTCAAACAGATAGAATATTCCCAAGTGAAGGATCTAGGGTTTTACATACTTATTATTTAGTGAACTATTTTCAGTGAAGTAGTAAAATAAATAATGAGAATTGTTCTAGCTATAGAGAAAACAAGGAACCAACTTTACTGTCAGGTTCTGTGAATGTTCTTTGCCAAAACCCACATAGTTTGAATTACCAGGCAAGCCTTTCTTTACGGTGACCCTGATGTCAGGATTGCTTTGATTTTTCTCAAGTGTTGAAACAAAGAGACAATATTCATTTCTTCTAGTGACTATGAGGGAGCTATAAGTTCCTTGTATAAGGCTTCTCAAAAAGTCTTTTGTCCAAGCTTTGCCTTAGAAAATAACACTGAATTAAAAAAATTAATTTAAAAATCTATGGTTTATTTTAATTTGTAATCTCTAATCTTTCCTCAAAACTTATGCTGATTATTTGGCTTTTAGTATTTCTGCATTGGTCTGAACGTAGAAATTCTGTTCTCACAACAATTGGTGACCTTACCCTTAAAGATACCCTGACTTCTGTTTTGGCAGCTTGACACTGCTGTGTTCAGAAGTAACTGGTGGCTACTTGTTGAATTTCACGACTATACTCTGATGAAGATGACAAAATGTATCACTATTGTAGCACTTCCAAGAGTTTTTACTGACGTTGAATTAAACTAATAGCACTGAAAAATTATGACATTTGAAAAATACAAGAAAAAGGGCTAAAAAAATTGGCTCTTGCAGGAGAAAATCTGTAACTCACTACAAAGGTTTTTTTCATTCCAAGTATAGGATAATGGGACTTGAATTAACATCTAAATGCATTTACAGTAAAAGTTAATATCACAGTGGTGGATATGTTATCTTTGTGTGGAGATGGATTGTAAGTTGGCTCTTATGTTATAAATACAGTGCAGGATAAGGAGCTGGGAGACAACAATAATCTGTAGTTCATCAACAGTTTGTATTTTTCAAGACTAAAGAACCAGTGACTCACTCTATTGTATCTCAGAAAAGGACTAAGGCTAGGCTTCTTTTTACACCTTCCAGGCAATAAATGGATGCTGACAGTAATCAGCAGTCAGTGGTAGCTTCTGAGAATGCCCAGTGGAGAGACTTATTTATTTCAAAGCACAGTTTCTATCTTGAGAGAAGGAGAGAGCTGAGTTGTGCTGCATCACTCTCCTTGCAATCTCTTCTGGCACAACTCCCTGTGCTGTGCAAGGAGGTTCAGCCATCCTCCAGCACCATGTTTGGAGAGAGGACAAATGAAGACTGAGGACTCAAACTACTACAGCAGAAAAAAGTGAAAATATTGACATCCTTTTAGTAGGTGAAGGATAGAAATTCTTTAATATATAGTCTTTTGTACAAGATTGATGCTGGAATGCAATACTAATCTACATTCATAACAAGGTACATATCAGAAATCTGAAGGTCCTCCATTTCTCTGGTCCAGATAAAATGCAAGAAACACAAACAATACAAAGGAAATCTTAAATGCTGCTGTTTGAGACAAGCAACCTTCCTTGACTACATCAGAAAGACTACTCTTCACCTAGCTTAGCTGATTGCTAGCTTTGCTTTATTATCACTGCTGCACTTTCAGTTGGATGAGGTCCTAGAGCTAAAAGCCTGAAACTTCCAGAGAAGGAGCATATTTGGCAGCAGTTGCTGATGTGTAGCCCCTTTCAGGGCTACCTGCTTCTAAGCAAACTGGAAATTTCTTCAGAGCCAGGTGGTACAAACTGTGCTTGTCTTCTGCAGCTGCCTGCAGAGATCTTTTTTAAACCGGTTTTTGAGCCCATCACACCACCAAGGAGAGTAGCACAGCAGAAAACTCTTTACTTTTTCTTTTGTTTCCACCTCATTCCCCATTAATATTTCAAGGAAAACTTCATGGGTAGCATTTTCCTTTGGGCTTACAGTAGCAAATTAAAACTTAAAGCAGGGGTTTGGCTGTATTTGTCTGTACTTTCCAGTGTTACATATTGTGGGGAAGGTTTTGATAACAATGAGAAGTTGTGTTGGGCTGGCAGCAATATAGTCACAGGCTGTGTTTCTTTCAAACTGTCAGGGAAGCAAGAAGCAGCATAGCTATTCATGGCAGGGCTAAAGCTGGGAAAAGGAGAACTTGATATCTCCACTTATCTTGTGCAAGTTTGCTCTCAGAAACACAGTTCATAAGCCTCTGGTAACAGTTTTACTACACAGATGATGCCCCGTGCCACTCCCCTTTTCACTGCTAACAGCAACTTGCACGAATGAAGTTTGTCAAAAGATTTAAGTGTCTTCTCTTAGATGGTTTATATGACATGTAAATATACAGTCAGACACTCTACTTATTAATTGTTACACAGAAGTTATTCAGGTTCCTGATTTCCCAAAATTCTACAATTTTTTCTTTCACAAGAGGGATTTAAATGATAGATTAATTCTGTACACCTCCAGCCCGTGTATGGGCTTACAATCTATGCCTGCAGCCCCCAGCAATTTTTTTTTTTAGCCCAGATATTGATCAGCTATGCTCTGTTTTAATTTTTTTTTTTGGACAGACCATATGGTCACAGGTGAGAAATCAAATGTCATCTTCTGTCGCCAGATGGTTCCTCTGCTGTAATCCACCCAACCAGAGCGTATGCAAGAGCAAGCCATAGTGAGACAGTCAGCTAAAACGGTTGGCCACTCAGTCAGGCAAATGAAATTACCATTGCATGCTACAAACTCCCTTCTGTGTTAAAACAAATTGCAAAGACTTGTGGAATTTGAGCTGTGTTTCCAGCTGGGTTTTGAAGGCCATGGGACTGTTGTGATCACAATGTCTATCTGTCTGTAGACTTCCCTTCTCCCTCCTTGCAGTGACTTCTGGACTTATGAACCAGTTTTAACCAATTTAGAGAGAGTGGATGATGTCACAAACACAATTAAGTTCTTGCACTTACATTATGAGCATCAGTGACAAATTTGTGCCCCATTTCTGAGAAAAGCAGTAAAATGTGGTATTACATGGTGTTTGGCAGTAATCTGTGGCAAGCCTTTGGCTGTTTCAGCTCAGCAGTGTGTGTAATACTTGGCTGTACTCAGTAGGTGTACTCAGATGGCAGTACAACAGAAAACATAGCAAGGAAAAGCCATTGTCAGTAGGGCAGTATTGAAATAAAGGACGAAAAACATGCCAGCAGAGGCAGAAAGTGCCCACTACCACAATCATGTAAACAAGAGACTCCACTTTCATTTAATAAGTTTCTAGCTTGTTTTTTGAGGAAACCTTATAAATAAAACATTAACATAATTATTATGGTTACCAAATACTACATATAGATTTAATAAAGAACCTATTTTGTCTCTAAGGCTAGAAAGAATATTTTAGCTTCATTTAACTGCATGTTTGCAAACAATATTTTTCTTAGATGTCAGCTGCTTTTGAGTCAGAGATTACAAAACTGAGTTACAATAGTGACTCTGAAAACTGAAGGCATTGGGAAGTGTATATCTTCTTTTATGTAATTTTATGTATACTTATACACAGAAAGCCATAAAAGTAAAGTATGTGAAAGTTCAGAATCAATTAAAAAAAAAGTTTACTTTTAACATTCTTATTGGAGTGTGAAGTTCTTATTAGTATACTGAAGATGGTTAAGTCAGATGCCCAAAACAGTGCAAGTACATAAATCCCAAAGATGTAAACCTGTTCTCTTGCTGTTCACTGATGTGTCTTTCACTGCTATGGCCATGCAGAGCTTTGTCAGTGACTCCTCATACTGCATGTTGTGTTTCTCCCTTGAGCCTCACTGACAATGCAGATAGTTAAGCATACTGAGAATATGTTACAAGACTAGAGCTTCAGGCTGCAATCAAGAACTTCCATAGTTCTTTATATTACAGGTAAAACATGAGGGAGGGTGTATACCAAAAGGATGACAACTGTAAAGATGCTCTGATGCTTGGGTTGAATATGCAACCCAGAAATTGCTGGGACCTGTGCGGATTCAAATGTGCTGTGCACATCAGCTGTATTGAATTGTAATGAGTATTTGTATTTCTCTACCTTTATTTGGGAATGATGTCATAACCATAGAACCACTTAGGTTGGAAAAGATCTTTAAGATCACAGATTCCAACTGTTAACCTTACACTGCAAAGTCCACAGCTAAGCCATGTTCCTAATCACCACATGTATGGGTCTTCTAAATCCCTCCAGGGATGGTGTTTCAACCACTTCCCTGGGTAGCCTGCTCCAATACTTGGCAATCCTTAGCAAAAGAAAATTTTGCAAATATATAACCTGAACCTCCCCTAGCACAACTTGAGGCCATACCCTCTTGTTCAGTTGCTTGTTACTTTGGAGAAGAGAATGACATGCACCTCACAACAACCTCCTTTTCTCCAGGCTAAATGCCCCCAAGCTCCCTCAGCTGCTCCTAATAAGTCTTGTGCTCTAGACCCTTCAACAGTTTTGTTGCCCTTCTATGGACACACTCTAGCACCTCAATGTCCTTTTTGTAGGGAAACTGAACACAGGATTCGAGGTGCAGCCTCATCAGTGCCATGGACAGGGGGACAATCCCTTCCCTGGTCTTGCTGGCCACACTATTTCTGATACAAGCCAGGATTCCATGGGCCTTCCTGGCCAGATGGGCACACTGGTGGCACATGTTCAGCTGGCCTTGACCAGCACCTCCTGGTTCTTTTCTGCTGGGCAGCTTTCCAGCCACTCCTCCCCAGGCCTGTAGTGCTGCTTGAGGTTGTTGTGATCCAAGAAGAGTTTCTGAAACTTCATCTTTTTGAACCTTACGCTATTGGCCTTGGCCCATCAATCCCGCCTGTCTAGACCCATCTGCAGAGCCTTTCTACCCTCCAGTGTGCCAACACTCTTGCCCAAATGGTTGTACTCTGCAAATTCAATTCCCTCATCCAGATCAAAACCAACATTAAACAGACTTGGCCTCAGTACTGATCCCTGGGAAATACCACTGGTGACTAGCTGCCGGATATGACTCCGTTCATCACCATGCTTTGGTGGTGAAAACTGCCACCCTGACAGTTTTTTTACCTGTTACACCATGAGTAGCCAGTTTCTCCAGGAGAATGCTATGGGAAACACACTCAAGAAAAAAGTCTGGATTTACTATGCATTCTTGTGTGGATCTATTACATACCTATTATTGATCAGCTACTTAGTCTGTGTTCATTTAAATCTGAATAAGATATTTATACAACTACAAGAACAAAAGAGACTTGAGATTCTAACAGAGGGAAGGAACAATGTTGTCAGTGTGAATTGTTAGATGATGATCTTTTCCACTTGTAGTGTCTATAACTGAAATACGTGTTGGCATATGTACAGACAAGACTTTTTTTTTAATAGGTAGCTCCAGTAAGATTCCTTTACCTACAGGAAGACAGTGGGGAAACTCCACCACTTAAAAATAGATTATGTCTTAAATACAGGTATGGGACTCTGGCTTCAGTACTGCACATCTTTCAAAAATCTGTTTTCATGGTCCTGGAGTTGGACACAGGCATGACTTGCAGCAGTTTATGGAAATATTTTCAGAAATCATGGTACTTCTTACACTGACATGAAATCACAGTAAAACCCCTTGGCACAGATGTATCTATATGTGTTCACAAACATACCTGTGCTTGCAGATACCCACCATTTTTCTAATCTTGTACATGAGGCTCAGAGTACCAGAGAAGGTGTCAAGCTGAGGTTTCAGCCAAGTGTGATCTCTTCACAAAGCTGCTGGCTCCTGTGTCATTGAGTAGACTGCATAAACTGGTGAGACAAAAGGCTCATCAGCAGGGGTCCCAGGACTGGAAACAGTTAGCAACACTGTACCTGGACCCCAAAACTTTACATAAAGCAGATGAAATGTTCCCAGGAAATACAACTGCACTAGTTGGGTGTTTGTAACTGTCTGAATAGAACTCTATTATCCTGAGAATGAATATGAATTAAACTTTGTACATACAGTCTGAAATTTATTAATGTTGTATTTTGACCTTACAATATGCAACTATATTAGGACTAGCCAGCAGGACTCTCAGGATAGAAATGATGAAAAATGATGCAACGAGGATGAAAGACTTTCCCACAAACTCGGGATATTTTTCAAAGATGGTTTGGTGAGAAGCTGATCCACAAAGCTTGGCTTGATGCCCTGTGAAGTTCAGGAAAATAGGTGATGAACCTATGCAGGGTAAGGAGCAGAAACTGCCAAGACACCACTTCATCATGTAAAAGGTGACTAATTTGCAAGAGTTGTTTGGAAGCTCTTTCAGGAATTAGACAGCTTGTCTAGAGGCTCTCCTTTTATATCCTGCTCTTTTCTTATCATCAGGATGATCAATACATTGTTTTACAGAATCTACCATATCCACCCTCAGCCAAAGACCCACCCTCACCCAGACCCTCCCTATTCACAAAGGGAATAACGTCAATAGGGGACACAGTCAGGCCTCCTGGGCAAGAACAATCACTGCTCTCATTTAGCACTTAGCACAAAAAGGGGAAAAAAGCAAGGTGGATTTTCTGAAAAGGGTAACATTGTCTAGAGTAGAAGAAGCTGAGCTGCACCTATTTGCATAACCATGAACACTGTCAAATTATAAAAGATATCAATTCCAGTTTTAGTTAGAAATATTTTTAAAGAAAATAGACCTAATTTGAAACTGATGCATAGAATTTTGTGTCAATGCTTTTTCAAAATTTGCATTCTGAAATGCTGAAAAAGTAGTAAAAATTGATGTTCTAGAGGCAAAACTGCTTAATAAAGGCCCTTGACTTAGTAAAAACAGAAAATAATTTTTCCTTCAAACACCTTATTGAATGGTTGAGATGAAACTCAGCAATAAAACCACTCAACATGTGAGAAAGTATTCATTCTCTTCAGCTAGGTTTCTTTTACACAGTGTCCTGATTTTGGCCAGGACAGGGTTAATTTTTGCAGTAGACAGGAGGGGGCATGGCCAGGACCCAGAGGTTATTCTATAACACCTCACATTATTGCTGGGCATAGGGGAAATGGAGTCTCTTCCCTTTCAGGGAGAAGAGTTTTCTTCCAATTGAATAAGTGTGGCAGAGGTAGTGGTGGGATAACACTGATTCAAAGCCTGAGAGAGCAGTTGGGTGGTGTTGGTTCTGAGCTTGATGGAGCAGTCAGGAGAGTTTCACTTTGGTCCAGTCAGGCTCTGTGGTAAGGATTTTGTGTGAGGGTCACTCACTCCTTTGTACATCTTTGATTATTGCTGTTACTGTTCATTTTCTTATCTCATTGCTGTTCCAGTAAATTGCTCTTATCTCAACCCAGGACCTTTACCTTTTGCATCTCCAGTTCTCCTCTCCTCTGCAGGGGCAGGGGGAGCGAGTGAGTGCAGCATTGTTTGGAGAGTCCCGAGGGAGCACTACACTGGGGAGTACCATTTCTAAACTACCACACACATCAATAATAGATATTCTGTATCTTCTAAGAAACAATGAGTTGTCATCAACCAAGCAACCAAAACTTGCTTTGGTTACTTTAGTCTTCATGCAAAACTAGTAACTCAGTTATTTTCCATACGCAACACAAAACTTTAATACGATTAGCCTAAACTACAATTTTTAAATTATTGGATTTTTTAGGCATATAATCTAGCATCCGGAATGGTTCAGCATCTTCAGTCCCCACTGCAACAAGCAGAGAAAAAGGAGTGCTCCCACAGAGTACTTCTCATAGCACCCTGGTTAGACTTCTGCTCTGAACACCATCTCATTCTTTCCTGCCAATACAGTCCAGCAGACAGAAATTTCCTTCCTAACCTAGAAATCCAAGTTTGGTGTCTTTCTTAGAGAACATGACAGTTCCTAGTTGCAGTTTTCAAACTTAACTTCTAATGGCTGTTTTTGGGAAATCCTGATGAGATTATTACTTAATGCACATGTATGCAATGTTAAGTAGTAATGCACAAGGACTTATGTTCTTAAGGTTGCAATGAAGACAAGAGATGCAGCTGTTGTGGTCTGGACCACAGAAATGCTGCAAATTTTAACACGATAGTATCTTCAAGCTGTAAAACAATCACCCAGCAACTCTCATCCCGTGAAAACAAGTAATATTTTTGTTGTGATTGCACTATGCCCCAAATCAGAGCCAGTGTGAGCAAAGGCTTTGAAAGGTACACAAACAAACTTGAAATTCAAGGCAATCACTGATTAAAGGTGTCCAGATTGAAGATATCCCATTTTCTGGAAATGTAACCTTTTAAGGCAATTTAATGAATTTGATTGCAAAAATTTTAAGTATTTTTTTAAAAAAGCTACTCAGATCAACTTACAAATATTTACAGCTATGAATTGTTAAGCACACACTTACAAAATGTGGCTCATGCACATCTTATTTACCAGGCATAGCCTATGCTTACCTAAGGATGCTGCTTTTTTCTTGCCCTTCCTCCAAACCTGAAACACCTGCAGTCAGTTGCAGCTTATAAAAACATCCACAGGTGCACTTGAGGCTCTGTCTGGTGACTAGGGGCCTGTTGTTACGCCCCATCAGCCATTAAACCAGCAGCAATATTCACTGCTGATCATTATCACTGAAGTCAGTATCAGTTTAGTTACTCAGGAGATGAAATCTTACCAACGTTATTAGAGTCTGGTAACTGCAGATCTGCAAGCCCACCAGATCATTCCCTGCTATCTACAATATGTATAAAAATAATTCTTCCAGGTGGTTCAAAGCGGTTGGCCATGTGCCTAACAACTCACTGAGGCATTCTGGGATTGCATAATAAAATACCACTTGTCATGCAGTATTTTAATTACTATTATTAGGTTCCAGAATTTCAGTAAACTGGGTATACTGCATAACGAATTTATACTAAGCCAGAGGCATTGTATCACAAGTAAAAAGAGAGCTATACCACTATATTGTATTGGATATACTATTATACACACTAAACTTTTTAGTATCTTAGGAAACAAAAAAAACCCCAAACAAACAAAAAACCAATTTACAGTAGACTTTTCTTGAGCATGCCTGGGTCTTAAACTCTGTGAGAATAATAGAGTCTTGATATGATTAACTCCTTCTGTTAATATTTTATCACAGCATGCTTGAAATATATCTGGAGAGTAGACAAGAGGGCTCATCAGGCTAGGAGACTGCAAAAGAAGAATAATCATCTTCTTGTAACGTAGTCCCACAGTGACTCCCTTGCACATGGACATCTCCCTGCATTTACAATCAAGAGCATAAATGCTTGAGGTAACCTCCCCCCCTCAAAAAAACTGAGTCACATTAGTAGAAAATTCCTTAAAATAAACATGTAAGGAATTGAGCAGAAGAAAATGAATGCAAACAAAAATCCAGAGAAGAAATACCTCTCACTTTGCTGCTTTCTAAGAACTTACATCTGCCTTTTCCCCTATGTATTTCAAACAGCTTTCCACGGCTAAGCAAATCTGTGGTTATAAATGAGAAAACAGAACAATAAATGTCACCTACATGATTTAATATAAATACATCTATGTGACAAATGTCAAATACATGGTTTTCCTTGGCTGTTGGGCTCCTCTCATTCTTTCAGAATTATCTAAGCTTACTCAGTACACTAAAATAATATTTTATTAACTTTTACTGCTATTAGCAATAGAGAACAAATTCAGCTCTTGAAAGATGAGCTGGACTTTATTCTGGTTTATTTATCATCAAAAAAACTGTTAATTTTCAGTGCAAAATATCACTTACATCAACCGAAAATAACCCAGCTTGTCTTTCAGTGTTTATTAGACATGTTTTCCTGCTCATGCTCAGAAGAAAAAAACACATAACCAAAACAAAAAACCAAAACCAATAACCCCCCCCCCCACCCCCAACAAAACAAAGCAAACAAACCAACAAAATACAACAAAACAGAACAAATACCCTAAGAAAAGCTTTTAAGTGAAAATTTATGTGGAAGTCGCTGGAAAACAATTCTTATGGAACGAAAATGTTAGTATCTAGCCTTGTCAGATGGCAAGGCAACACCAATCTGGAGATACATTAGATGCCCCTCATTAGTCTTTCTACACTTGCTGCTGGTGCAACAGTGAATGGACAGGCCAAGCCACAGTGGCACAGTGCAGAGACAGAGGGAGGAAAGGGTCTGCAAGGAATCCTGAGATATTTCTCCCCAAAGATGTGCAGTTCATGGAGATCACAGTGTACACAGTCCAGAAAGTGCTTACTCATGAGAGCTTCCCATTAGCTTTTGGACTTGGATCCAGAGCGTGCTGGCATTGCTTGAAAAGCAGTTCATGAGCATCATGCTGTAGAGCAATCCTGTGAGGTGATTTGCCCTTGCTTTGGACAGTTCTGTTTGTTACAGCAGGGTCTTCAGTGTCTTCTGCAGGTGTGTAAGAATTTTCAGGTGCCCTCTGAGGAGCTATAGGAGGCAACTTGGAAAATCTATCCCGTAGAAATTGAAATTCTCACTGTGGTAATCCAACTTCACAGCATGGCCCATGCTGTGGCTGATAATGTATAAAAATACTGAGTTGCTTGCTCAGTCTTGAAATCCTGGAGGCAGTTGGTGAGTGTAATCATATTGCTCACATTTTTAAGTGCCCAGAGGAGAAAATGAGAACTGTTGCAGGTATCCTGAGAGTCACAGGATGCAAGAAGTGCTGATTGCATGGTCGGAGCTCTGCTCCATGGGGAATGTAGACAATCATTGCTGCAAGAAATCATTCTGCTTGTCTGAGGGGATGAAGTGACTCTAGGTCAGCACACACCTTGACTTACCCTTTGTTCAACGCCTCGGGTTTTGTAGGATTAAGGCTGAAGGGGAATTTTGCCAGAACCAAGCTTCTCCCTCTCCTTCCCCAAATGCTGAATTCCCATGCTGATACTTACAAGGAGAATGCATGGGAAGACAAGTGATCATGTTTAATATTTGTTTCAATTCCTAATGTATCTGTCCAAATCTCTCCTACAGCTGTTCATCTTTTATTTATGTAATTACTTTCCAGTTTCAGTTGACAGTACTATGGCCCTCTTGCTTATCATCTCTTTGCTCTTACTCTACTTTCTCTCCTATGCTGACAGCCTGAAAGCTGTATTTTAACAGAAAATTGCACAGAATCTGGGGCATCTTTTTCAGACAAAATAACCACGTCACTTTCTTGATTTCATGTTGTTCTTATTCAGAAGCTTTTTCTCTTAAAAATATTTCAGTCCCTTATGTTTATCCCCTTTTTGCAAAACTTGTCCTTTGCCAGCCAACAACTCAGAGCCAGACCACCATGCTAGTCACCTAAGTTGACTTTCTGAAAAGGCAAAAAGTGCTTATCATCAACTCTGATCATCCTTAGAGCAGAAAACTAAAATCTAGACTTCAGAGAATATTTCTGGGGGAGAAAATAAGTCCTTGTCCATTTTATTATAACTTTACCAATGTCCTTTGCAGTTCATCTCTGTAGTGGTTTCACCCTGGCCAGCAACTAAGCCCCATACACCTGCTCTCTTACCAGCACGGAAGACCAGAAAGGTAAAAATCAGCAAATGTGTGCATGAGAGAAAGATGATTTATTAGGTAAAGCAAAACCTCATGAACAAGTAAAGTGAAACAAGGAACTAATTCACTGCTTCTCATGGGCAGGCTGCCTCCAGGAAAGCATGGCTCCGTCATAACAGTGAGCCTACAACTTTGAGATGTTGAAAAATTAAAAGGTAATCAGAGACTTCTGGATATAAGCAAATCTTTTCATTGACTGAATCATCTATAATTACTTTAATGCTGCTAAAAGTACAATGTGTAGATGCAGGAATACAGTAATAAACATTTTTATGACCCATGGATCATAAGGAATTGTTTCAGGACAAAATTTACTGTGACTGAAGCTACTTGGTGCAAATCTTCCAAAGAAAACATGCAGAGCTTATGGTAAGGATGTCCAGATAAATAACACTGTTACTTTAACTTATTTGTAGACCTATTTCCTACTACAAAGTTGACACATTGTGGTTTGAAGAACTGGAATTTGTCAGGAAAACGAAAAAAAAACCCTCTCTGACCATGTGCTGCTAAAATTCAGCACCTTTGCATTACCCAAAAATGGAGATTACTTTCTATCTAGGCAATGTATTTCCAAGACTGCTTGGAAGGGATATATTCATTTACACCTTTTCACAAAACCCAGTGCAACTGTACTTTGTGTTATCTAGGAAATAGATAAAAAATATTCCTGTATTAAAAAAATTGTAGTTTCAGAATTACTGGGAAGACAAAGAAATTTTTCCTATACCATTTACATGATATACACATATACATACTACTGTTCCACTAAATGACTATAATGGCTGCTATCTCAAAAGTATGTATGAAGCATGACTGCAGTGAAATATGTCAGATCAGGCTAATACTAGTCTTGACCTCCTTGAGTTTTTGAAGACTAAAGCATACATTTTTAAATCTGGAATTCAAAAAAGTTTGTAACCAGCATAAAGAGAAGTTGGAGAAAAACCACAACCAAAGAAGTTCAAGCTATCTTGAGTAAAACTGAATAGAATATTTCACAGAATCAGAGAATATTC
>VYZS01103883.1:2251-33878 GCA_013400695.1 Neodrepanis coruscans
TTTCCTTCATAACTGTGATTTCCACATTCTTTTTCATGACTCAGAAATTACTCACATGAAAGAAAGTGAATGTGAGAAGAAATGTGCCCTTTTGGGTCAAAATGAAAGTGCTGATTTTCCCTAACACGGGAAAGAAAGAGTTTCCATATATAATTTTTGTATTTTTAGGAACCTCTCTCATTCTTTGTTTACACTCCTTATGCTTTTTACCTCAGTCTCAGAAATCTTTTGTTCTAGATTCTTGACCTGATCAGAGAAAAGCACTAGCTAAGATGAAAAATGACTTCTTCCAGATAAATGTGAGATTTCAGCAGCATCAGCCTCAGAGAAAACCTCCTCTTGGTCCCTCTGAGCTCTGGCTCTGGTGTGTTTGAAGCCCCTGTGAGGATCAGAGTGGCTCCAACCCAAGAACCTGCCTCTGTCCCTGTGAATCTCTGCAAGAAATACAGCCCACAGTAAATTTCTTACCTTGAAATGGCTTAGTGGGACATAAAACTTCCCACTTCCTGAAGTATAAGAAATTAAAACTGCTCAGAGTTTTTTTATTTTTATTTTTTCCTGGTATATTCAGCCCTTCCCATACATAAGAGTATATAGGTCCCCAGTTCAACTGCTGTCTGGACTCTATATGAGGCTGTTGGTTTTGTTCTCACTGGCCTGAAACTACTCTCTATAAACAGCTTGTGATAAGTTGGTAACAAAAAGCACTGAAATTTATTATATGTCCACCAGTGGAACATCAGGGAAAGGCAGTAATAACCAGAAAAAGTGCTTCAGAGCTTTAGTGGGACAATCAAAGCCTCACAAATTCCCCTAAAACATAGAAGGAAATATTTCAAAGGCTTCACTTTATAGAAAAAGCTGCAAAGATTTGTTTCAGCAGTTGTAAAACTGGCAGAGAGACAAGTTTTGCCCGTTTCCTTTTATCCAAAACATTTTTCACAGAGCCTTAAAAAATATTATCTTTGTGTGCTCCCCTATATCTTTATTTGAGTTTTCATCTCATCTGCTTTGTCTGTCTCCTTGTCACTTTGCTTCACCCATGACTAAAGAACACAGTTACCAAATCTAATGAATAAAATAAGAGGAAAGGCATAACCTGGTGCCCACTGGTTTGGGAACCATCTAGATTTCCATGAGAAATAAAACTTCCTCCTACCAGAGGGAGCAGAACATTGTGCTGCCTGTGATTGATGGTACCTGGTAGTGTCACTTCCTTACTTTCCAAGGCTTTCTGAAGAATAACAAAAGTGCAGCACAGAAATGAACTTTGAAAGTGTTTCAAGAGAGAAATTTCAATCCTTACACAATGGGTGCAGCTTCAAATAAAGAAGGTGCTGGAAAGAAATGGCNTGCTCCATGTTAACAGTTTGGACAGTCAGACCCACAAGGTCATTGGCTTTTTACTTTTGTTTTGTTCTGCTCAAACTATGTGATGTGATAAATCTGTATTATATGATCAATAAAATGGTGTAAGAGTATGTAATAAAATTCTATAAATAATATAATGTCATATAACACCATATGATGTATAAAATAATTGGGATTGCTCAGCCTAGAGAGAGAAGCTTTGGGGTGACCTAATTGTGGCCTCAAGGAGATCACAGGAAAGATGGAGAAAGACTATTTATGAGGGCCTGGAATAACAGGACAAGAGGGAACGGCTTTAAGCTAAAAGGCAGGAGGTTTAGATTGAATATGAGGATGAAATTGTTCCCTGTGAGGATGGGGAGGCCCTGGCACAGGGTTCCCAAAGAAGCTGTGGCTGCCCCATCCCTGGGAGTGTCCAAGGCCAGGTTGGAGCAACTTGGGATAGTGGGAGGTGGCCCTGCCCATGGCCATTCCATGATTCTATTATAAAAAATGACATTATTTCTATGGTAAATTCTGCAGACAGCAAACAGCAGCCTGTCCCCATGTTCAGTAACAAGTAGTTATGGCATCTGTAGCTCCAAGGGGATCCCAGGCTGATGAAACCTCTTCTGGATAATGAATCTGCAGGGAATCTCATGGCTGACAAGGCTTATTGTCAAAGAAGTCCATTTCAGTAGGATGTTCACAGGTCTTACAGACTATGTAAATCTTTGACAGGCCCCTAAAAATGACACCATTCCCTGGGGAACAGGAGAGGGATGTTGGAGTAGAACACCAGTATATCACTTCAAAGCTCACAGGCAAAATATCTGCTCCTGTCTCCTACTGCATCATCTACATCTCCCATTCTCTATTCATATTCAAAACCAGAAGTTCTCTATGGCTGTAATTTTGCAGGAAAAATGGTCAGTTATCACTGATATTTATTTGTAGCAAGGCTGTGAAGTGCCTGGAGATTTGGAAAATTGCATCTGCTACTGATGGGGTGGAGCTGGACTGGGAAAGCCTTGGGCTGGCTGACAGTGTCCTTTTATTTACTGACAAAGGCAGAAATCAAGAATCTCACAGGCACTCTTGGGATGCTTTGAAGGAGTCCCTTCTCTTTTTTCTCCCCAACATCTTTTCTTTGGTTCTTACATGACTTTAGGGCTTTCTCATGAGTTGCTTTTACCCATCCAGTTCTCTCCCCCATCCCTCTATGGGGGGAGTGGGCGAGTAGTTTTGTGGGGTTAACAATGAAAGAAACAGCAAATGCTCCTTCAAGTGCAGATTTTTCACTTTTCCTATCACCACTTTTATTCCTCACATGAGAATAAAAACCAGAGACCATTAAGGTCAAAGTTTGGGCTTGAAGACCCCTCATGAGAAACAGCTCTGCAGCCTCTCAGTCCCTCCCAGCCAGAAAGCACCAGGAAAAATACAATTTCTTGCAGCTTTTGTTGACTCTCCCTCCTCTCCTTTCCTCTGCAGGCTGCTCTTCCCTCCCTTGTGCTTTTGTACTTCTGCACATTAGAATATTAGGTCAAACACCCTCAGTGAAATTGTGCTGTACAGTATTTCTTATTTTCATCTTTTTTGCTTGATTTTTCTCCTCATCTGCTGGAGACATCAATGGTAATTTTCCCCTCAGAGATTTGCCCTTTGATCACACCAGAGTTTCCTCTAAACAGTGTATAAAACCAGGGCTTCCCCAGTTCTTTGTCAATGTTTATCATGTGCCAGGAAAACAAGGATCACTTCTTAATTTTGGAATTAGTAGCAAATTTTAGTGCTTCCTCCCCCATGAATGGTGGGACAGAGCTTTTGAAGTGTCTGTGCTCTGGCTGGTGAGTAAAGTGTCACACAGTGGGTTAATCCTGATCTGATCTTCAACTGCTGCATGAATTGCACAATTGTATTGTTTGTTTTTAATAGTGATGGGTTTGCTGTTTGGGGGGGAAGCAGAGGGGACGATTATTTTGCTGTTTGCTGTGGAAAACACTTGAAATTCGATCTGTAAGGTAACCTAATTATAGTGTGAATGATAATCAGAGGAGATGACAGGACTGTCTTCTACAACTTAAACCTGAATGTACCTTGTGTTGCCTATTTTTAGGGAGCTACAGGGCCAGGGACAGTGTTCTCTGCTTGGCACAACAGGTTATTGACATTCATATATACATATATACAAATTATACACATGGAAATTAAATATAGAGAACCCAGTGTAAACCAATAGCTCCAGGAAATGTAAATGTTGTTCTGCCAATTCTAATATAGACCCGGATTTTCTTTTTCCACCAAGACATAGTTGTGTTTAATGGAAAGATCTGCTGTGTGTGGTGTGAGATCCTGATTTCCAGCTCCTGTAGAACAGGTTGTAAAGCTGCAGGGACTAATAAGGAGCCTTCACCCAGTTTGTTCTCCAGCAAGGACCTCATGACACATTGAAATTCATGTTGTCATAGTGTGTCTTCATGATGCAGGAAGTGTTTCCAAGCTTTACCCAACCTCATCATGCAGACTTCATCCTGCGAAATCCATCAGAGGCATTTTTGGCACTGATAAATCAACTGCACAGCTCAATTCCAGAGCCTGCAACCTGCTGAATGCTTTTCTCTGCACCACAGCCTTTCCCACCAAACTCACCTGGAGTGGTGGCGTCAGGCTCAGAGGAGAGAGGGAGGCAGGAGGAGCTTGCAGATTAAATTTTAGATTAAATTTTGCCATAATAAAACCAGTGTTAAGACACTCTGCTTTGATGAGTGTAGTTGTTTTCTGAGGTTTAATGTGCTCATCACTTATGGTAAAAGACATATTACAAGCTGCAAACACATAAAGGGGGTAGGAATTAAGACAATAAATCTTTCTGCAAACCAAGGTAATCAATCAATCCATCAATCAATCAATCAATCACCCCTCAGATAACACCACAATCAAGGCAACCCCTGGAGGAGTAAACAGGGAATATCAGGTTGAAGTAGAAGGGAGAGATGACACCTGTAATTACAACTCCCTGGGGACAACAGTGTTTCATTCTGACAAGGAGGGTTCTAACAAGGTTTAAACACAGGTTTAAAGCAGGTGGATAGTTATTATTTAGGGATTTGGAAGAAATACATTAGTGGAAGTCTTAAGGGTATAACCTGGTTTATTTAACAAACAAAAAAAAATAAAGGAGTAAGGATTATTAAGGATTATTTGGGTAGATCCTTAATACAGTTAATTCATCTTTATATGAAATGCAAATCATAATATAAAGCCTACAAATTGTCAAACAAAATATAGTGGCTGGAAAAAGTGAAGTAGAATTGGCAAATTCACACTAGGCACAACACTAATTTTTATAACTGTAACTATTTTAAGTGGAATTAAGCTTTAAAACAATCTAAAGAGGTTTGTTCTGGGTTTTTAATCACTGGCAATGTTTTGTGCTATGTACAAGGTTGTATGGACTAAATGAGCACAGTGGTCTCCCCTGGTTTCTGTTCTATTAAGAAAATTAATTAGATCCTGTTCCAATGTTGATTTCAGCCCTTGCAAATCTACATATCCTTGATAAATCCAAGGAAAGGTCCACCTTAGAAACAGAATTAATGCAGGATTTAAAAATTAAGTTAAATAATTGTTTGGTTGTACATTCTCAGATGCATAGATTTATATATATATATATATATATATGTATGTAATTTTCTCTGGAGAGAGCACAGACCAAACTTCTGGAAAACAAGCTCCGTCCCCATCCCATCAGGTTTGCAGCCCTGAGACTAATCAGACATTCAGAAGTGGCTGTTTTTCCTTCTGCTCTGAAATGTTTTCCTTCCAAACTGAGTGTTGCACTGAGACCCTGCTGAGCAGAGCAGGGGCTGAAGAGGCCTAAGGAGGGGTGGTATTTATTTATTTAATCCATTTCAGACATCCCAATGAAATATTCTTATTTGCTTCTTGTCAGGCTTGGCCATATTTCACTTAGAGATGAATCAATAGTGGGTGATTTGTCACAGGCTCCAGTGAAGCTCAGGTTTATCCTTGCAGCACACATGGGAGGAGAGGCTTTCTGGAAAGCCCATCCTGGAATCCCAATCTCTTCATCATGTGAACATAATGCCTCTGTGTTACACCCCTGCATGTTCTGAGCAAATCACATCTTCAAGGAAATGGAACTTTTTGCTCCTGCTGTTGGAGGTCTTTCTCAGAGGTTGAAATATTTTGTTTCTAACATTTGAAACCGGTATCTCCCTTTGTAACAACTGCTGCCAAGGCAAAAAATAATATTTTGTATTTGCTTTTATGGGTGGATAAGCAATGTTTTCTTAAGCTTATCCAATACAGTGAGGAACACAATGGTTTATTTTCTTAAGAGAGTGTTTTTATCAGGACTAAAACAGGAATTCTGGATAAGTGAACAATGAACCTGTTCTCCTCATTCCAAACAGTTACGCTTTTTCCACTGGTGAAAAAACAATCTGACCCATCCAACAAACTTCCCCAGCAAACTTACTTACCCAGTTTTGGCAAAAGTTGCCCAGTGCCTCATCATGGAGCGGCTCAGGATTTCCTCAGCTTTGGTGTAATTCACTTTCCTTTCCAGGGGCAGCCCGAAGACAAACTCGATCTCGTAGCCGTGCATCACCCCCATCCACTCTGGCCAGGGCAGCTTGGAGGAGCGATGCTCAAAGAAATAAAAGAACACGTTGTTTCCCAGCTGGGCAAATTTTTGGGTGAATTCCAGGACGGGACATATAATGTTGTAGTCACCGACCACGTCGTCGATGGCGTCACGGTAGTGTTCTGGTTTCTGCTGGTTTTCCCAGTCTGTGTACTGGAAGATGATGGATTCCATGGCAAGTTTGCTCACTCCTGGGAAGGCCAGAGTTAAAGCTGTTTCAAACAGTGTTTTATTGATGAAGCCATCGCTATCCTTGTCTAAGCCAGGCACTCCATATGCCAGAAATCCTAAGCCTTCATCTTTATTAACACCCACTAAGATCTGTGTTTGTTTGAAAAGGCCGTTCTCAGTCAATGTTTCTGGCATGTCTAAGAGAAAATCGCCATCCACAGTTGGACAGAAATATACTTTTAAAAGAGGGTCACCTGAAACAGCCACCATTTCATTCTCCAGTATTTCCTTTGGGTCCTTGTCTTGGAGGCAGAGAATTAGTTCTGCCTCGTTGCTGGTGGGACACTGGAGCTGTTCAGCCAAAGCCACTGTTCTGTTTCTGGCTTCACTTGCTGTTATTGCAGCCCAAGGGGCAGTGGCAGATCCACTCTGCATGATGGCTCTTGTGAACCAAGGGTGGCTTTCAGGAGACAGGAGATGGTAGTTGACAGAAGCCGAGCCAGCGCTCTCCCCAAATATAGTCACACTTTTGGGATTGCCTCCAAACGCTGCAATGTTCTCCTGGACCCACTGGAGTGCCAACCTCTGATCAAACAGACCTGCATTTCCAGGAGCTTCCTGGTTTCCTGGCAAAGCCAAAAATCCCAGTGCACCAATCCTGTAGTTCATGGAAACCACGATGACTCTTTCTACCCTGGCCAGAAACTTGCCATCATAGACAGGCAGGGCAGTGGATCCCGACTCAAAGCCACCACCATAAATCCACACCATGACAGTTGCATTCTTGGGCTTGGGGGAAGGGATCCACACGTTAAGGTACAAGCAGTCTTCACTTAGGTTGGTTTTTGGATTCCACATCTCAGTTCCAGCAAATCCTGGGTAGGTTGTGTCTATGGGCTGGTAACAAGTGTTGGCGTGTTTTGTGGCATCCCAAACATCTGACCAACCCTCACGAGGTTCTGGCTTTCTAAATCTCAATCTGCCAGTGGGAGGCTGCCCATAAGGAATTCCAAGGAAGGCTGTCACAGTTCCCCCCAGCACCTGCAGGTTCATCCCTCTGACTCTGCCCTTCTTGGTTGTAATGATGTTGTCTTCAGGCATTACCTTCCTGATGAACAAGTACAGGAGAAGAAACCACATCAGAAATCTGGTAGAGAGACTTGTGCCATTTGTCCAAATCATGGTGCCTGAAATGCAAGGAAAAACAAAAAAAACCCAAATTCAGAATTAATGCTGCAAAACATTAGTACCAGAGCCAAAGTTGTTTATTAAATGAGGGTGTAGGTCATCCCAGGGGCGTTGAAAATAAAATGGTGCTGCTGCACAAAGCTCAGCATTCTTTAACTTCTTGTTAGTTATGTTGCAAAGGCTGTGTTCAGTGTTTAGTATTTGATCAGTACTTCAGAAAAAATCTGTAGCTAAAAAGCACAAAAATGGACAGGTCAGAGCAGGGAAGGTAAAGCCACATAAACAGGCTCTGACTACTTCAGTTAACAGGTGATTTAACCACTAACAAAGACCTAAATGTGTCATATCTTTCAAGATCTTGTGTCTCTGGAAGAATTTAACTAAGTTTACAACCAGTCATACAAAGTAGTTGTACTTCTACTATTTAGAATGAACACTAAAATGCTAAAAAGTCAAAGATTTTTAAATATTTGTAGGTGGTGCCTAATAATTTAAATATTGTCCACTCATTGCTTCCTGAGAACTTTTCCAAGTGACAATTAGTATTATCTAAGGGAATAGATGCTGATTCTATGCCACATATAAACACATTAACAATCTGATTTATCCCAACCTTCTCAAATTTTACAAAACCACAGTACTATTGCCTTGAAAAAGAAAATTCAGAAACGATGTATAAATCCATTTCTATGGTTTGTATCTCAGAAAATGCTCAACAAAGCTCCCTTCTTTCTCCTGCTTGTTGCCCTGTCCTGCTCCTTTAAACAGGCCATTCTTTGTTAATGAGAAACACTCATGTCCTGAAAAGGAATGAGGCTCATTTCTGTGGAAAATACAGCTGTGGCCTAATTTGAGCTTCTCCTGCTTGTTTGCCTTTTCTTGGAAAGAAAATGAAGTGATGGGGGGGAAAAGGGAAGATTTTATGCAAAGAGGTTCCTGACTTTGAGACAGCACCAAAGGAGCAGGGAGGAATCTGCAGGGATAATATTTTTAGCATTCATCTAAACAGACAGACAGATGAATTTTAGAAAACATAAACATTTATGCTCTGGTCTTTTTTTAAAAAAAATTGGATAAGATGGTGAATAGGAACAAAAGGTTTCAGAATTGGTCTCACACTCGACCTTCAGCTTGACTTAGAGAAAATGGCAAGTGCCCCTCTGTTTGCTACAATTTAGAGATGGGAATTATCAGCTCATGTTGTTCAGCATCTCCCAAGGAGTTTGGGTGGGCAAGATAAACTCTGGCATGGCCAGGAGGCTCCCTCACAGCATTCAGTGGCATTTACTCCCCTCCCTCTGTGCCAGTCAGAGAGACAGAATTACAGAATGTCCTGAGTGGGAGAGGACCCACAAGGATCATCCAGTCCAGCTCCTGGCCCTGCACAGACACCCCAACAATCCCCCCCTGTCCCTGAGTGTTGTCCAAACCCTCCTGGAGCTCTGGCAGCTTTGGGGCTGTGACCAAACCCTGGGGAGCCTGGGCAGTGCCCAACCACCCTCTGGGCAAAGAACCTTTCCCTGAGACACAGCCTGAACCTCCACAGAGTCTAAAAGAAGAGCCTGTATTTACAATTACACAGTTTGCTAAAACACTCAGGTCTAAATCCCACTGTTTTTGAGAGAATTTGTTATAACTTTAGCAGTTTTCTGAATATTTCCATCCTGCCAAACTGATACAGACTCCACTCTCACTTGGGATTACTGTTTTAACATGACCTGTTTCATTTAAAACTTTCTCAAGAAGATTTAAGAGACACCATAGAAGGACAGGAGAGAATAATAACTTGGTTTGCTCAGTAAATCTGCACTTGAAACTTCATTGGCTTTGAGCATCCCAGGGCTGCTCTGAGCCCATCTGCAAAACCAGACCCAAACTCTTTCCCCAAGATCCTGAAAAACCACCGGATCTGGGAGAAGGATGATGATGGAGAAGGGATGAAGGAGGGGTAGAGCCAGCCAAGGCCACTGGGGTGACTGGGAGAGATGTTAAAAGCAGGGATCTAATTGGGTATGTGAGCACTCAACACCACTGAGAGATGGGAGAAATTATTTCAATAAGTGTTGTTTCACTGACGCTTTCACTTCACTGAATATGTGAGGAAAGATCAGGAGCAAACAACAAGTTGGAAATAATATAATATTTCAAATATTGTCATTATGAAGAGAAAATGGCACTAAGAAAAACAAGAAACTAAAGTTCTGAATGTTTTTACTGTCTAAATAGTAATTAAAATGAATTCCCCCCTGCCCTTTCTTGTCAGTTAAAAAGGAATGTGATGGGAGGAAAACACTGTAGCACTGCAAAACACAGAGGCATCAATTCTCACTCAAAGAAGTGTTGAACAAGAACATTTGAAAGAAAAATAAAATAAAAAAAACAAATCAGTTCTGTATCTTTTAAATTAGCTTTGCAAAAGATGTGGCATTTGAAAGAAAAAGTTACAAATAGATCAAACTTGAAAATACAGAAGTTTAGTGCAACTGAATGAGAGGACTTGTCTCATCTCAAGCTGCTCTGCTAATATTAACAAAGGCAGCAACTGACAGAGGATTATAATTACCCCTCCAATGCAGGGCAAATATTACATTTAATAAGGTTTTTAATGCTGCTTTAAACCAAACTCAGCAACGCAAAACACACTGAGCAAAACAAACACTGCTTGATTATTACTATGAGAATAAAAAGGGTCAGAAGATTGCTTTAGCTCATCAACATTAACCCAGCAGAGTTACAGCATGTGATGTATTTGCATATTTTAAAGAGCTGCTGCTGGAGTAGTTTCCTCCAGCAAAAGTTAAACAGACTCTACTTTTGCATTCTTATTCAGCAAGGGAACACTATTTGTTTCAATGTTTCCTCCGCTTGCAAAGCTCTACCCAGCCAAAAAATCTATACACAGGACTATATAATCACTATTTAAATAGGAAAGATGGTTGAATTAATAAGTGATTTCTAGCTCAGCTTCATTTACTCAGCCCAGGATCCCTTGAATAATCCTAAGGTCGGATACACACGTTCCATTTGCAGAGCAGAGGGACTTTTCCCAGGAGAGCAACAAATGGGCAGAGCGGAACATTTTCCGAGATCCCAATCCCCCACGCAAATCAAGCTGAGCTGGAAATCATCCTGGCAGGCAGAGACGTGGAAAGAGAGAATCACTTACCCCACTTCTCTTACAAGAACTCCAAAGTTTTCAGGAGTCGGGATCTTTGGGTGCCCTTGGGAAATGCTGTGTGCAGCTGCTGCTCTGAGCCCGTAAATTGGCCAGTGCTGACATTAGAATCAACCCTTTCTGACATGGAGCTCGCGAGAGTTGGCAGCAGCAGCTGGATCTGCAGGCAGCCGCCTCTTCCCACCCAACATCTGCTCCAAGGATAATGGCATCTCTGTGGGAATGCCAGGGACAAGCCCACAGTGGGCAAAAAACAGGGGAGAGGCAGAGAGATGTGTTCTTTGCGTGGAGCAACTGTTTTACGAGCTAGAAGGATAAATAGAAGGATGCACAGAATAAATCCTGCCTGTCTTTCCTTCGTCTCGCTCAGAGCACTCGCCCACCTGTATTTTTTTTGCTGTTGCACAGCTCCAGATCAGCACCATTTTCAAGTGCCTCAAACTTTTCACTGTAAGATAAGTAGTTATTTTGGGGTTTTAAGCAGCTGTGGGGGATAAAACAGCAGTGTCCTCTGCCCCGACATGTCAACAACTGGCAAGCATCAGCTGTATCCCTTGACTCCCTGGTCCTCTGCTGATGGTGGGGTTAAAAATGGGACCCATGTGGTGTCACATGCTGATTTCTGTCTCTTCAAATAGGAAATCCCCCATGCTGCTCACTACACCTGATAGCTTCCTTCTGCCTGAGCCTCCCGAGCACTGTTCCCACCACAGATTCCACCCTGCAGGTGCAAAGCCAGGCTGAAGCACAGGTCAGGGGTGCAGCACAGCTGGGGACACGTCTTGTGGCACAGGGGGGATACTCAAAATGCAAATATTCTGAGGTGCAAATGAATACAGGAGAGGGGTCTTCTCAAACCCACATCCCTGAGCCACCCCACGAAACCAGGACTCCCCTTGGTGCTGAGGCTGCTGCCCCCCAACAGAATCTGCTCTCAAGCTCTGCTCTGAAAAATACCTAATTTTTCACAATTTAAAGTGTTTTCCTATGGAGCACCTTTGCTTCCCCCTTTAGAGCCAAATACAATTACTTTCCCTGTTTAATAATCAACCTACAGCTCCGTTTCAATTACACAAAAGCAATATTTGGCAATGTGTGGAACAGGAATAGAGCAGAAATAAAAAGTTAACTATGAAGTTTGTAGACCTTAATATGGAGACTATAAGTGGGTTTTTTTAGAGCTGGAATGGGAAATGGGGTTTTAACAGAGAAAAGTTCAGGAAAGCACAGTCATTTCATTTCTCCTGGTAATTTTCCAGTCTCCATTTAGGATCAGACATCAGGGATATTGCATGGGAATGTTCACTGAAAAGAATATGGCCCAGTCTAAAGCTAAACCACCAAGGCAGGGGGTTGGAACTCGATGATCTTTGAGGCATTTCAATCCAGGCCTTTTGAGGATTCTGATAAATCTCTAAGCATTCAGCATGGAAGTGTCCAATCCAGTTGTTAGGAGGGAATTTGGGATTCTTAGCCAAAATTGTTGTGTCAGCAATAAAAATAAAAATATTTAGTAGTAAGGCAGGATTAATTCAGAATTAATTCTAGTGAGAACCTTCCCTGATAAGAACTTTTGAGGTGCAGTTTCCTGCAGGGATCAGTAAATTGTGCTCTTCAAATGAAGGCAGTTTCGATGTTCTCTGATGTGCATCCTCTGCCTTTCTCTGATGTCTCTTTACCCCATCTGGAGACGTGGCCAGGTGACACATTTCCTTCATTTCTGTGATGTGAAATGAATCACAAGCCCCAAATCTTGTTAGAGGCCACGTTTAAATAAGGTATTTCTGATGCTTATGACTAAGCAACCCCCTCTTTGCCTTGAGCAGTAGAGGAAAAGCAGGAGACTCAAACACTAAAAATGCTGTTTCTGGCTTTGTCTATTTTCCAGCATTGTCTGTGTTTTCCTACATCTGCTGTCAGGGCTGTGCCTTTCCCTGTCCTCACCCCTGTCTGCTTCCCCAAGGCAGCAGGAACAGCCTCCTGCCCTCAGACAGACACCCTCAAATGCAAAACCTGGAGCCTTTCTGACAAGGTGACCCTGGGACAGGTGAATCAACTGTCTCAGGCTGTTTTTGGGACAGCAGGAGACACTGAGTTCAGCCTTGGGGTTACCTGGATGTCTTCAGACTGTTAGACATCTCAACTGTTATACTCCAGTCTAATGTGAGATTATTATGTTGTAGTTCTAAAGAAAATGAAGCCCTCTTCTATAATTTTTTCCCCTTTAATTAAAAAATTAACATATAAATTAAAGTTTCACAACTGTGTGCTGTGAAAGGAAACAGTTCTTTTAGTTTTTACTGAGCTTACTAAAAATACCTGGGCAAAAACTAGAGATTAAATACATTTAAAGCCTTTTGTAATTCTGTGTAGAGTCATTTACTCAGTTATCCTTTGGGAGCTTGAAAGGAAAGGAGGTACAAACAGTGGATGGAATATTATATATTTGTGTATATATATCTCTCTAAGTGCTGTATACATATATACATACATATATGTTTTGTGCTGCCACTTTTAAATACCTCCATCCATCTGTCTAATGAGGGATTATGGGGTCATGTCAATTTTTATTTAAGGTAAGATTCTTAAAAATCACCACCTAATATAAAAGTGTCTTTTATTATTTAGTGTGCATATGTGAAATCAATGACACATTGATGGAAGTTTTGATACGAGGGATGTCCAAATGTCCTAAGAAATGCAAGCAAAGGTCAGCTCTAAGTTCCTAATATTTAATCTAAACCTCCCCTCTTTTGGCTTAAAGCCATCCCCCCCTTGTCCTGTCAGTACAAGCCTTGCAAATGGTCTCTCTTTATTTATCTTCAGGACTTAAGAGAGCTGAGAAATCTTTGGGAGCTAAAACTATTTCGAAAAATATTTCTCTCAGATGCTTCTAGTGGAAAACACATGCCTCTCTCTCAAGGTGTCCTCTGAGCTTTCAAGATCTACTTGTAGATCAAGAGTCCCATTCACCAGATTTGGTCCTGCCCTTCCAAGCACCTCCAGCTCAGAAAGAGCACCTGGGCTCCTGTGAGGAGAACTGGGCTGAAAAGCTTTGCAAATACCACCTTAAAGTAAAGGATATCCCATACTGAGTGTGGGCATGTCTGAGGAAATACTTACATGCTCATAGGATGTAGAAGTAGGAAAGATTCTTGGGTTTTTTTAATTGCTGAGAGGGGAATCAAAAGGCAAATTACAGCTAAACTACATGTGATGACATTTGTGTGAAGATCTGGGGAGGTTGTTTTAAACTCCAGCCTTGGCAAACTCCCTCAGGTGGACTCAGCTCTCTCTGCTCCCCAGCTGAATTTCTGTGCTGAGCATCTGTGACCTTGGCTGGAACCTCTGAGAAAACCACTACGTTGTGAGGAAAAGCTGTGAGGAAAACAAGTAGAGTCGAGCTGTACAAGATGCAAAAGGTGAAATTGCAGACAGGGGTAAGATTGCTGAGAAGGGGACACTTAGCAGCTCAAGGACTCGCAGGGAAAAAACATCAAAGCTGCAAGCTGTGAAATTTTCAGGTAAAAAAAACCACAGAAGAGGGAGATCAGCAGCAGCAAGAAAGTGCTGCTGCTCAGCTCTGGGGCTTGCAGCCCTGATATTCTACTGTGCATATTAGGAAATAAATCACTGCCTTTCCTTTTGATTACACCTTGCTTGCAGAGCATCCTTTCATGCCCAAATAGACTGACCCTAAAGGTTTACACCTCTCAACCACTGTCTTTCTTTTGAAAATCTCACACTGGGTATGAGACTGATTTCTCTTACTGCACACACACACCTCAGTATATCCATGGATGCAAACCAGGGACACCCTAAATGGACCAGGAGGGAGCGAAGTGTTGCTGCAGGTGACTGTAGCTGGTGCTCAGAGCCATCTAAAAAGCTTTTATTCTGCTTATTCTAAGAAGCCTCATCACAGAGGAGCTTCCAGGAGAAGCAGAAGTTCCCCACAATAGACCTGAAGGGTAATTTGATAATATTAGGAAAAGTGTCTTAGATACATACCATGAAAATGGATACCAATTTATTAAGTATACAGAAGACACTAACACTCAGAGAAGCCATTAAACATGATTATATTTTCCCCTTATTGGTTCAATTATGATCTGCTGTACCTTTTTCCTTATTACTCTAATTATAGATCGGGATCATTTTCTCTTTATTAGCACAATTATGGCCTGTACTTTTATAAATGTCTTGGAAAAATCAAAGCCAATGAGAAAATACAGTTAAAGGATCAAGGTATTATTATTATTATTTCTTTTGAATGTTCACATATTCTTAACTCCTTGGGGTATTACATAACTCAGTATTTTGACTCATATAGGGATCATGTTCGATAAAGAAAATAAAAAATGATTGATATGTACACAGTATGTCTTGCATGACATTATTACAGCCTGGTGTTTAGTTTGTAAGAAAATAGGTAAAACTGGAGTGTCAGCAAAGAACTCATCTTGTGTGAGCATAATAAAGCTGATTATATTATAAGTAAGGTTTCACAGATTTCTGCAGACAATTAATTAATTCTCTATATAATTTCTTTTCCATTTCTGTTTCCTGTTTCTTTCCTATGGCAGTAAAACTCTTATTGTTGAAAATAAAGAGATCTGAATTCCCGTGATCACTTACTGACAACAGTTTGAAGTTCACATTTTTATGCCCTCTCATACCCAAAGTCTGTGAATAACTGAGAAGTTTGGTGGATCAATGAGCTCTTTGGAATCTCTTAGGTAGAATTTGTATCTGAAAAGTGGGAATTCTTCCCAGTCCTCCTGATTCTTGCTCTTTATTTTAGGCTTTTTCACTAACATGATCCTCAGTCTTTCTGTTTCTGCATCCACAGGAGAAGCAACATCTCTAATGAAAAATGCCATAAGGATGTTCAAAGGTTTGGCTTAAGCCTCTGCTGCTTTCAGGTTTCAATTTCATCCAGGATGGTGAAAATAGGAATGAAAAAATTGAGCCTGACATCAGGACCTGCTGGGACCTGCAGGTGGGAAGTGACAGAGGAAACAAGGTCAGTGTGCTCCAGTCCACGCTCCCACAAATAGGTCACAGCACCTGAATATGTCACAATCACGGCTTTTAGCGGAAATAATGAGGTGTTTGGCATGAGATAAAACCTCAGAGCCACTGGTGCCCTGTCATAGGTCTGAGCCCTGTGGGAGAGGAGGTTTGAGAGGTCACAGCAGCCCGTGTGCAGCTGGGCTGCACCTTTCCAGCAGCTTTGCTCAGGACAGTGTGGATGGAGGGATTTAAGAGATGTGCAGATGGGGTTCTTGGGGGTGGCTTAGTGGTGGGTTTGGCACTGCTGGGTTAGAAGTTGGTCTTGATGAACTTAGAGGGCTTTTCCAACCCAAATGGTTCCATGACATGGTGGACAATGTTGGGACACATGTTTTATTTTCTCTCACTATTCCCACATTGAGGCAAAACTAAAAAATACTCCACCGCCATTTTCTTTTATTTTCTATAATTACCAGCAGAATTGAATTGCTTTGCCTTTGTGCTTCATGAAAAAAAAAATATAACTTTGGGAAAAACAGATGACCCTGGAAGAGGCTGTGCTTATTTTTTTTACCACAGGGTCATGCCCGGAGCCCTTCAGGCAAGTGCTGCAGAGCCAGCAGAGCAGCAAACTTCTCAGGCTGAGTGACTTTCCAACAGAAGGCCCCTTCCTTCTGTGGATGTGCAAGTGTTGTGGAATCATGAAAATCTCATTATCAACATCTGTGCAAATGGTTCAGGAAGACACCACGATGGGTGAGGAGCAGGTAATCCATCACTGTGCCATCTGCCTCTACAACAGCCTTGTCAGAACAGGTGGCTCAGTGCTAAAGTACAGTAGACTCCCCCTGGTCTTGCTATATGTTTGTATATTAAGTACAGAACATTAAGTGAAAGGTTATATGATGTTCAGGATATGATGCTAAATATGAATTTTGAGGCTATGAGTCAAAATATTGAGGCTGTATTGATTCCAAGGGTGTTCTTAAAGCATTCATCTTGTATAACTATTAGGAAGCAATTTATTAGAAAGGAGATATAATTATTCTTCATTAGTTTAATAGCAGTACATTCTGCTAATGATTATCCCACCCTGTGCAGATCCCTGATGGATTCACCCACCCCACAACCTTTTCCTTCCTCCCTCTCACCTTTGTTTGCACGAAGGAAATTGTACAAGCCTGTAACAACACTGACTGTTCCCAATCCCTTTCCCTCCATCATGCAGGAGCATTTTACCTCCAAAAATGATCCACAAGTGTATTTTCCCTCAGCAGGAGTTGCAGCAGGTCGAAACAGGGAAGGAAAAGTTCAGTGCAGTGACAGAGAACCTGGCACTGCGGGCAGAACTCGCTGACCTCGGCTGGGAAGAAGAGGCAGTTTTGTGTTGCAGGAATGTTGCCATTCTCTGCTCATTTTCTCCCTTTTGCCTGAAGGCAGGTTCAGTACAAAATGTACAAAGTCAGTCCACAACTTGAAAGACTTTCTATTTAAGTTATCAGACCAAGGATACTGGGAAATTGAAAGATGTGCCCAAGATCATAAGACTGAATTGCATTCAGACACCCAGGGCTTTAAGACACCATCCTTTCTGGTTTGTTTTAAATATCCCACTTCTATAGCTGTAGGTTTTCTCTCAGTATATCAATAAAATTAAGACCTTTTGATGGTAATCTTGGATAAATGCAACATTTCTATCCATTTTCCACAGTAAACATAAGTCATGCCTTGGGATTCAGAGGTTGCATTTTCTAGAAGTCACCACAGGCAAGAACCAAAAGATGTTTCTGCAGAATATCCCTGGACTCCTGAGCTGGAAGGAAAACCATGGGGAAGGAAAAGCACTTGGGAGCAGCCTGCCCAGGAGCTGCCAGTGCTTCTCCTTTGAGCCACCAGCACAGCTGTGAATCTTGTGTGCACAATAATCCATCATAATAAAGGTGGTGGTGAGGATTGGGGCTGGAAATGGATTCAGAAGGCACAGATGGAACATCATGGCACAAACCCCTGTGCCTTCGTTATTGCCAAAGTAGCAACTCACTCCCAGTGAAGAAAACCCACAGGTAGGTGGGTGGGTGCTGCTGAGTTTTGCATTCCAGTGATTATCCCATGGGAACACATCTTCCATAAAACAAAATCAAAGAATCATTAGGGTTGGAAAACGCTGTCAGCCTATTTCCCAGTGCCCCTGGAGGAATAAAGCACGATGGCTGAGACTTGCTTTGTGAAAGCATTCAAGTGATATTAATTTTTGTGTTATGCAAAAAAATCAAATCCAATCCCCAGCTGTTGAAAGCATGGAAGGTTTTGGATGTCACACAAAGAAATGGAAGTGCCTGTGGTGCTATTTTTTCTGATTAAACACACTTGTACCTGTATCAAATATGAGCTGTCCTGCCCAGTGAAAGGGCATTTACCACTGTTTAGGATTTAATCATGTGAGAAGTGAAAAGAAATTTGCTCACCCCCCTATGCTGCCTTTTCTCTCCTCCTGTTATTCCACATACCCCCCCCCGCCAAATTTTAGTCAGCTATTCAAGATTCCAAAAAATCTGCAGTGATGTCCTTGCATGCAGAGCATGAAAAATAGTTTCTCTAGTAAATGTTAACAGCAGCCATAAACCAGCAAAATAAAATAACACTAAGAAAAACAATCAATAAAACTCAGTACAAAAATTAAGTATTGGTGCATGAAACAGGAAAGGGGGCTGAATCCAAGGGTTTTATAGAGAAACTTGGAAGCTATTTGGGCAAGGAGTAAATTTTATCAAATGTTCCTGAGATAATTATACCAGAACAGACAGGAAACAAGATGTTTGACCAAAGGGAATGTAAGTGAACAGATCCAGCTCTTTCTATGCTTCCCAAATCATTGTCCTTTTGGGCTTAAATGATCTCAGTGTGTCAGCATGAAAATGATTTTAACTAATGCTGAGACAAGTGTTTCCATGATGGGTACCTGGGCAGGAGGAATTGAGTCTGTGATAAGCACCTGGGGCATGGGCAGTGGGGATTCAGCCTTTGGGATCACTACAGAGCTTCTCCAAATTATACAAATTATAAAAATAAATAAATAAAGTAAAAGATAATCAAAGAAAAAGAGAAAGCAGAAGCCTACACCATCTGATCCTCAGAACAGACTCTTATTGCTCTCACCAAGCTGCCTGACCTGTGATTGCAGCCCTGGTGTGTCCCAATCCCAATACTCCAGACATGTCCAACCCATCCCTGACAGGACCCCCCAAACAAAGACCATCTGCTCAGCAAGCAGCAAATCATAGAATCCCAGAATGGGTTGGGTTGGAAAGGACCTTAAAGATCATCTTCTACCCCCCTGCCATGGGCAGGGACAGCTTCCACAGTCCCAGGTTACTCCAACCTGGCCTTGAACACTTCCAGGGATCCAGGGGCAGCCACAGCTTCTCTGGGCACCCTGTGCCAGGGCCTCCCCATCCTCATAGCCAAGAATTTCCTCCTGAGAACCAATCTACACCTGCTCTCTCATCTCCAAGCTCTGGCTGTGTGGCCTTTGGTATCTGTTCTGTGGGCTCAGAGCTTTTACCCTGAGCAACGTGGGTTCTGGATGGGAAGGCAGTCCCTGCCTTAAGCAGCTGGAGAGATTTTCAAGCTCTTCCTTTGGTAATTCCAGCATTCTGGATTTGGGATTGCTATTGCTATCAGATGGCTGTTCAACAGGCATGTTACTGGCTGTTTAGGATGCTTCACTTCAGCCAAAATATGAGCCAGGAGCCCAAGGTTTTACAGGTATTAAGTGGAGATTTTCCAGCTTAGCCATTTCCATTACATGAGCAGATTCAACAGCAGAGGCTGCAGAAGTTTTTCCTGTGCCTCAGTGGATATTTATTCAGTAAAGTGACTGAAAGACAGACATATCACAGTCTCCTTCTCACCCAAAGATCCTGAGGGAAGAAAACAGTCTATTAAAGCCAACAGCATCACCTGAATAATGGGGGTGAGATTCTCCAAGCATACTAAATCCCAAATATCTGCTGGAGGTAACAGTGACACCACAGTGAATGCCCCATCAGCCATGACAACCAGTGTTTTGGCACAGCACACATCCCAAGTTTTTATACAGAGCAAACACTTGGAAAGCTGTTCTGGGTCACTCCATGGCTGGATTTTCAGTCATGATCTTCATGTAATGAAAGAAGATCAGCTATGAGCAGCATTTGTGAAAAAAATAAGCCTCCATTTAAGGTGAGTGGCATCTGGTGGGAGCAGAAAGACGGGACACATGGACACTGAAACCCACAAAGTGACATTTGCCAGCACATACAGAGTATAACCAAAGGAATGCAAGGCAGCAGGAGGTGACAAGGTTGTGTGCAAATGTTTAGGGGAAGCTACTTCCTATACATTGAAGAAGAGGGAAGTGTTTGCCTGAGGTGGGATCAGGCAGAAATGGAGTCTGAGGTTTTTGGCAGCAGCTCCCATCTCACCACCAGTGAAAACAAGGGGTGGGGTGAGGGCAGGCTTTGAAGACCAGTCGTTCAGAAGGAGGCAGGAAGGACCTGTCCCAGTGCAATAATCCAGTCCTCCTGCACTTATCAGCACCACTACCTTTGACAGGATGCCTGAAGAGTTTCTCCATGGGACAGCTGCTCCATTGCATCATGTCAGGGCACAGGACAGAGCTATTAATGACTTTAATGTGATACCCTGTATCCTGACAATGCACCCATCACATGCCATTAGCATTCCTTCATCACCAGATCACAGATATTGATACACCAACCCCAAGGGCTCTAAAGGTGTGCAATGCCAGTGCTACCCACACCTGCAGCAGGATTTACTTAAACCATTAGGCAAAGACTTAAAATGCTCTTTAGTTCACAGGAAAATTAGGAAATTTCAACCCTGAGCATCCACACATCCTGTGGATGCTGCAAGTAATACGAATTTTCACTTTCCAGGTGCACACCTATTCTTGGGTTAATGACTGAGCACTCCAACCAGCTTTTCCAAAATATAACCAAAAAAATATCACTGTTCATTTTCCTGGCAGACTGCTAGCATCACTTTAATTTAGGAAGCAAACCGTTCCACAATAATCACAGACATGTAAATGAGGCAAAAAAAAAATGGTGTTTATTTCGTTGCTTTCCAAATTTAAGCTGACCTAAATAATTTAATACAGAATTTACAGCAATGAAAACACAGTTTGGTGGACAAATATGGGAACACATCGAATTTGTACTACAGAATTGTTACTCCTCTGAGTAAAAGGTGATTCACCATCTCCCTGTGCTCTAAGTGCTGATACAGCACTTACTCTGGGGGTACAAATGGTGCTGTGAAAAAAAAACAAACAGATACTCTCCATGTTCCCTCCATTTAGCTAGGAAAAAGGAATGATTTTTCTTCTCCTATCATGAAAACTTGGCATAGGATTATTCTCTGAGTGGGTGTTTGATACTCAGTTGTCAAGGGTTTGTTCTCTACAATGCCCTGAGAGGAGTTTGGAGCCAGGTGGGGATTGGTCTCTTCTTCCAAGTAACAAGTGGAAAAGGCCTCAAGGGTCTCCAGGGAAGGTTAAATTGGAGAGTAGGAAAAATTTCTTCACTGAAAGGGTTGTCTGACGTAGGCTGGAACAGTGGAATCACCATCCCTGGAAGTGTTCAGAAAATGTGTGGATGTGGCACTTGAGGACATGGTTTTGTGGGGAGCTTGGCAGTGCTGGTTTAGAACTTAAACTCAATGATTCTGGAGGGCTTTTCTAAACTTAATGACTTTATGATTCTACAATAGGGAGATGTCCACAAGGAGTGTATGAAATTATTGCCAACAAATTCGTTCTGCTGGCATGAAAATATGGCACAACTTTGGCCAAGAGCAGGACGAGTGGAGGATTGACTGTGAGCAGTTGTGGCAGAAGGGGCTGATGGAGACGTGCCAGCTCAGCCCAGCTGATCTGAGGTTCTCCATCCACTAATCAACTGTCTCCTGCATCCTGAGCAAAGCACAAATCAATGTCTGAACTGATGGGTTATAATTAGAGAGTGATCAAAGCACATCAGGCAGGGAGACACGACACCACTGTGCTCACCAATGCTTTTCAGCAAGCTGAAAAATATTCTGGAATTTCCCCACTCTGAAGAAGGATGTGTGGGAAGCTGGCACAAAGTAATTTCACCTCAGATGAATGTTTTCTGTCCACAGTTATGGGTAGCTCTGGCAGAAATCAACATTATTCCCATATATGCTCCAGTGGGATTCAGGAATCCCATCACCTCCCTGTGCTGCAGCAGGTTGTGGACACTTGGATTTGGTCTTTGACCATTTTGTCCTCCAATTCAGCACTCAAAGAAAAGAAAACTATTCTTTCTCTTATTTTTTTTTTTTTCTATTCTACACTTTTTCCAATCTCTTTGTACAATTTTTAGCAGACTTTATAATTCATATATACTTGCTCACAACAAAAGAAATAAAATAAATGAAACTTAAGGGTGAGTTTCAATGCCTTCATCACTCTTCCACGTGAACTCAGGTGCTTTCTTGGACAAGCCTGTGAGTCATTGTTCAGCCATGAACTGGACTAAAGGACAAAGATGAAGCACTGAGACTCCCTCAGCATTTCCCTGTGGAGACAATCCCACAGGAATATTCACTGCATGAACACAATGCTACTTTTGACCCACAGTATTTTAGTCCTTCAGTGCCTCAGCAGGTGTCTTTTAAAATCCCTTTGCTCTCAGTTCCAACCACACACAGGTGAAACCAAAGGTTCTTTCTACCAAGTTAAGCAGGACTGAGCAGTCTGTGTTTTAGATGCAGAACCAAGCAACACAGAATATCTAATTAATTTCTTGGAGAATTCTGTCTGAGCACATTTGCCACCCATTGCATTTCACTGCTACACCAGCAGATTAACTCTGGCCAACATCACTTACCCTGAAGACAAAGAAGAAAGAGAAGAAATATATTTATTGATGTCTGAATATTCAATCTGTGAAAATTTTCATAACAGAAAGAGCAAGACAACTTGCTCTTTTTTTTTTTTTTCTGCACACCTTTTCCTTTTTTCTGTTTTTCCAAAACTCTGCATAGTGCACATTGCAAGCTTTTCTTTTTTTAGTTATACACCTCTAGCTGTTACCTTGGAACAAAAGTTCAGCCATACCCAGCACAAACGATGCCTCGAGCTCTCAGAATCAGAGATGCTGCGAAGGACCCGGTGCTTTATCTTTTTGCATATGCCCTGGCAGCCTGCTCTTTCCTATTTATCCTGAAAAACTCAGGTAAAATGGTACCTTACAAATGAATTAATGAAAAACCAGCTGCAGTTCTGCAGAGGCAACGAGCGATTTGTTGGGGAAGGGAAATTCCTGGGAGTTCTTGTGCAGACACCTGATCTGCTGCATTAGAATAACCATAAACCACCAGGTTGTGCTGTTGCCCTTAAGCAATATTCATCACCACGGAGCTGTGCTGCTGTGCTCGTCTGATGGCTGCTATTCGTCTGGGAAGACTCTGGAATCCTAGAAAACCAGAGAGAAAACAAGTCCCTCGCACTCCTTTTCCTTTTGATTGTATTTTACAGTATTTTTCACAGGACTTTGGCTCACTTTGAAAGTGTTGGCTGGCCATGGAATTCAGGCATAAAACTGAGAAAAATGAAAAATCAAAATAAAATTATTAGAATAAGGAAAATAAAATTATTAGAATAAGGAAAATGAAATTATTAGAATAAATTATCCATCAGCACAGTCTTAGGATACAAACTCTGCACAGATGACCCAGAACATGTTGTTACACTCAGTGCAATTTCCAAGAAAATATTCATTTCATTGCTGCACCTTCTTTTCACTCCTGCATTTCTACACCCTGCATAGACCATTTCAGTTCTCTCAAAATTCTACACTATTCCAAAAATCAAGAGTGTTCTTAGGATTGAGCTCTGAGAATGCCTTGGAGAAGTAGAGATTAACAAAGATTTTGGACACCATGTCCCTTTGCATTTGGAACCTCAGTGCTACTAACCCTTTGAATTTTATGATTCCTTCTGCCATGCTGGCCTAACCCAGAATTTACCCAGAAATCTTTCAGATTGCCCTTTTTGAGAGTTTACACCTGACATATTTATTTTTCTTGTGAACTTCTAAGCAGATTTCATCTTTCCAAGTCCCTCATTACACAGTTTCTGAGTAAATCACAACTAAACTGAGCAGGTTTTTTCCTAAGGACTGATCACCTCAGACAGTGCTGAGACTCAAAATAACTCAGGACTAAAGAGCCTGAAGAATCTCAAAGGGAGGTGATGGTTTTTTGTCTCCTATTGCCACCCAGAATTTTTCCTCCTTGAATTCATCCAAGAACTTTTTTAACCTTGTAAACATCTGGCATCCTGAACATCTGGTGACAAAATCCACTGGATTAGCACAGGAGCCATGAAAAATGGTTCCTTTTAGTTTGCCTTTGAACCCCCCACCTGCCAGCTGGACAGGAGATAAAGGGAAAGGCAAACCTGGCTGACATTCCAGGCTGGATCCTGATCCTTTCCTTCAGAAAACCAGGTAATTCAATAAAAAACGGTTTTATGGGTTTGTGCCACAAGAGATAAAACCATCCCACAAACCTAAACCAGGAGCCCAAATCTTTAAACCCAGATCAAATGAATTCAGTCACATTTGGAGAGGATTTGGTGGAATTTTAACATCCACATCACCAAGCATTTGACTGAGCATATTCTCTTAATATTCCCAATCATTTGAGGATTCTTCCCCAAATACCCTTCAACTTTTGCCTTGGCTCTGGGGAGCTTTTCCACACTGTGCTTTCCTCCTCAAGTGCAACACATACAGTCTTCTACCTTCCCTCAAAGTTCTCAAAAAAAAAAAAGGTTTTTAACTCATCTTAAAGGGAAGGGAAAAGGCTTCTTTTCTTTCATGCACCTCAGTGGGAATATACTGAATCAGGAATTGCCATAACACAAGAAAAACAACTCAGGTTATTCAGTTCCCAGTGGGGAGCTGGGACAATCCTGGCTTGTGGCTCACACTCTAGTGACAGATTACATGCTGTACACTTGCTTTCTCTCCTAAAATAGTTTCCCAAAGGATATAAACAGATTTTTTAGCTACTTTATAGCCTGTCTCTGTCCATCTATTTAGCTGAGATGGGAATCTGTCCTTTCAGAAAGATGATAATTCTAAGTTGGACCTTTTAAGGTTTCCTCCTGTCCAAATTAAAGACAGGCTGTGTCAAGTTCAGTGTTTCAGATGGGGCGAAAAATATGAATATTAAACTCCAAAACATTTGCAAAGTGGAGAAAGAGGGGGAAATTCCCTCTGCCCATTAGGAATGGTTAAAATTCCTGTCCCACAGATCTGCTGAATGCCTCAGAAAGGTTCCCAGAATAAAAGCCAACCCAAGGAGATCATTCAGTGGTGGCTGCAGAAGGCTTGTGTCCCAATCCATCCCCAAAGTCAGTATGGAAATGTGAAAACTACAGGGTGAAAGGTAAATTTCTGCCACGGATTAAAAACTACCCATGAAATAGAGAAAACAAAGGAGAAGAAAAAAAGATCTAATTTTTGACATACAGAGAGGTTAATATGGAGTGCCCTGAGAGTCGCTGCTGGGACTGATTTTTTTTTTTTTTGTCCCTTTAAATCCCTGACATAATGCAAAAAGTCTTTGCTTACTCAGCAGATATTCTGCACTTTCTTTTGCAATAAATGCCTGTGCTTTAGCTCAGGCTCCGTGAGCCTCAGGTTGGATTGGCACCCACAAAACTATCAGGGCACAGGAGGAGGAAGCTCAATCTCAATGTGGTTCCACTTCAGCAGAAATGTCCCAAGGGAGGAATCTGCATTACTGGTGATTGCTCATAAATCAGAACAAAGCCAATTTTTCTTTTAAACATTCTGTGAGTCTGAAGCTCTGCAATGTAGATAAAACATATTTTTCCCTTGTATATAGCAAAAAAAAAAAATAGTGGGAACAGTGCTGTGGAAAACATTGCTATTATATCTGAATGAATGGCACAGAGCATCAAAAGGATTCTTTAAATGTAAAATAAATTCCCCTTAAAGATTTAAGTGATACCATGACTGTATGCAGATGTTCAGCATGGAAGGGATACAGCTCATTTCCCAGTAAATGTGGCCACCTGGAAAAAATAGTAAAGGTTCATTCAGATGAAGATCCACGAATCTACAAATACAGACACTAAATGGATTCAGAGATGGTTGTTTAAGTCTTAAAGAAAACAAAAATCTAAACAACACAGTAAAAATGTCTGCCTGTTCTTCAAAAGCAGCCCAGAATGGTTCATGTGTTTCAAGTGACTGCCAGCAAAAAAAAAAGATAAAGTCCAATTAAAAAGTTTGCTGTTATTGCACATTCTCTTGATTTTGAATTCAGTTTCAACCCCCAGGAAGAAAAAAACATGGCAAACATTCAGAAGAAGCAAAAAGAAATATTTTCTGGGCAGCAAAAAAAGTAATTACACATTAAGTTCTGCTCCTTTTACACAAGAAAACCAAAAGAAAAGTCTTTCATCTGGGCAGTGCCTCCAAAGCTGACAGGCTGCCATGGTCACAGTGGGCACAGAAATCTGACTCAAACCTGTGCAAAAATATAAGTAGGATGAATGCTCATGATTCAGAAGATAAATTGATTACCAGGCAGCTCAGAAGAAAAGTCTTGGTGGTGCATTTCATGGGCATCGTGGCAGAAAGAACTGGCAAAACCCAACGCTGAGCATTTAATTTCTGTTGTCAACTGATGCAACGATGATCTCAGAAAGTTTTGTGCCTTCTGCCAACCTGTGGGGCTATGGAATATTTCCCTCTGCATCAGGAATGATGCTGCCCAGTGCAGGGCACTTCAAACATCTCATTTTTGATAAAGATGGGCTTGGGAGCTTTCCCAGCTTTCACAGTCCATTTGCCCTTTTGACAAGAGTTTAGAACTGAAGGCAATAATTGTGTTTTATTTCAGGTTGGGGGTAGAAAAACCAAACTATTCACCTTCTGTGCAAGATTAGAAGTTATGATGGTCCCTGTATTGATGAAAATCAACACTTTACATCCACCTTGAAAGGAATTCAGGAAGTTTCCCTGATCTTTATTGGATCTTTATCACCACTGGTAAAAATATTTTAATTGAAATTTTTAACTTATATTCAGAATATTTTTAAAACATGCATTTTTCAGCATCTCCTTTAGCTCTCTTTTCTCCTCAAGTACAAGGACTACAGTAAAGCTGAGGAAAATAGTTTCTTTTGTTAAACATGAAGCATCTCTCTTTCCTTAGATGCCTTAGTGTTCATTAGCTGATAAGAACAGAGTTTAATTAGGCTACAGAGGCCTCCTAACCATAATAACCCCCCAAACATCTGTTTGCTGGAGCAGCCTGATAACTTCTGCCTATTTTTTTCCTTCTCAACATGTTATTTAACAAAAATCAGGGTTTTTCCACAGCACAATTTGTTAAGACTTATTGTATTATGTCCAGATCTCTACTGTTACAAAAAAATCATCAACTATTATTTCACTCATTGCTTGATTAAGCATAAACTTGTAATTTCTTCCCACTTTGCTTCTAATAGAAGAGCTTTTGACAGTCTCAGTCTCTAGTGATTACAACTCCCCCTTCCAGAGAAATCTATACAAAAATTTTATTATGGATTTTATAATTTCTTCTTATATTCTCCCTTTCTGGATGGTTCTTTATGGTCAGGTTTGCAAGAAGGAAACACCTGCATTAACTGCTTCATATTTCTAAGCCAAGCCAATCTCTTTCAGTCTATCAGGGTTTTGGGGGATAAGAAAAGATTTACTTTCCCCCATGATCCAAGTAAACTTTGTCCATCAGAACTATTTTCTTGATATGCAAGGATCAGAAATATGTACATTCCTAATTAATTTTATTCCTTTGAGGTCATGCTGGTGGAGTGAAGACCATCAAAAGTGATAGTGCTAAGATATAAAAAAATAAATACTTTTTGAAAAATACTAATTCTGCCCAGAAATGAAGGACCACTGGACTGTCCAGAGTCATTCCTTCTGCCTTCCCTACTCATGTACAGGGCCCTGTTCTTTCCTCTGGCCCCATCCACCCCATCTACCTCATGGCTTTATTTTGGGTGAGAGAAATGAAGAAAGACCATTTCCTGAGCCAGAGAAACTCTGGCAACAGGGATAAAGAAGCCAAGGAAACAAACCACTTGCAGGGCAAGTGGTGTAAAATAGGGCTGGGATGTCCTGGAGTGAATATCAAGACTTTATTCATTCCCTCACCAGATGGTTTGGTAATGCAGGCTCTGCACAGCACTGGGACAGGAGGAGTTGGGTATCCAGACTGGGTTTTTTTACCACATTCTGTCTGATTTCCTTCTTTTCTCTGCAGCTTTGCACAGTATTCCCCTCTGCCAGGTACGAAGTGCATTGATTTAGTTCCAGGCAAGAGGAAACTGCCTGGAACTGTCCACATGCACCCACATGCACCAATAAACACACACACACACCCCCCTCAGTGGAAGCTTCTCCAGATATACTTTCCTCTTCTGAAAGCTGCTTTATGTAATTCCATATTGACTGGAAGGATTTTTTCAGGGGAAAATACATCCAAATTAAAATCAGCCACTTTAAAAACATGGAAAGAAAATTGCTGTGTAACAGTCAGCCTTCTGCCAGAGAAAACCAGGCATAGAAAGGGAAGAAAAGCCTTTCTAAGGGTTTTACAGCTGGGAAAGCCTGGGAACTTTATTTTTCAGGATTCTTAGAAATGCAATGATTTGCTGTCGTTGCTCACTGAAACAAGTGTGCTGCTCATGGAAAAGATGTTTATGCAAAGAGGAGAAGCTCTGGGATTTTTGGAGCAGTCTGAAAAACCAGGATCCAAAGACCTGAGCACAAGTGCTGGTTGTCCATCAGGAAATCTATGAAATGAGGGCAAAATCTATGAAATGAGAATGCAAAGGTTAAACCAAAGGTTAAAGCTTTGCTGATCTCATGTGTCAGCTGCAGCACGAAGAAAAATAAGTTTGAAGCATCGACCCTTTTGCCACCCCTCCTGAGCCAGGGGAGGAGCAGGAAATCAGCCCAGAAGTGGGTGCTCTGTTGGTCGTGTTTAAAACACGCTTTGCAGACACCTGCCAGCAGGATCAGCTCGAGAGAAAGAGCTGCAAACTGCAGCACAAGAGAGAGGCATTGATTATGGATGGGGTTTTGATGATTGGGAAACTCCCAGTGGGATCCAGGAGATGCGAGCAACTGACATTTAAAACGCTTTAATTCCACCTTGATGTCCCGCTAACACTTTAAAGAGAAAAGAATACACGCAGTTTCCTTCCACACTGATGCCTCATTTTATCTCGGGGAGTTTACACCACATAATGCTAATTCTGCCGCCAATATTCCTGTGCAATTTTAAGGCTGACATTGATTTTTTTCGACCTTGGCAAATTTAAGTAATGAATTTCCCTCCTCTGCAGCTCTTCTTCCTACACTGGTCCCCTTTTGCAAACTGGGTGCAAACCATTCCCTTGCCTTTCCACGTGTACAATCACTCGATGTCCCTCCAGTGCTACACGGAGCTGTTTAAATGTCTTTTTTGTGGTTGTCTAAAATGAGCTTTTCCCGTAGTACAGTATAATAACAAAGTATTGCAATATATTTGTGTTCTCCCAGACCATACGTGACCCTGAGCAACCTGATCCAGTGGGTGTCATCCCTACCCCTGGCAGGGAGATGGAACTAAATGATCTTTAAAGTCCCTTCCAACCCAAATCTTTTTGGGATTCCTTTCTCTGATCTACGATTCCTTTCTACACTCAACGATTCCTTTCTATATTTTGCATTTTCAACGATAAATAATATAGAAAACACCAACACCACGACACTTTTAGCCACCAGCAATTAGCTAATTCTACTTTGGGGCTCTCACAGAGGAGCACCACTCCCACTTTCCTGCTTTAACACCTTTAGTCCCTGCTGTGTGAGCAGCTCCCAGCCCGAGGCAGGGCATGTCTAGCAGCCCGCCCCAGGCTCTTGGGTACACAGGAGTTCTTTTTCCCAGATTCCCGTGGCTGTCTGGAGTTTGGGATGCCCTCCAGCTGTTCTGGCCCTCTGCCAGAGAGAAAACTCTGCAGGACTGGCAGCTGCCGAGGGAACAGCGCAGAGTTGAGGACCAAAGGGCACCGGAGCCCCTGGAGCCCCTGGATGAGGAGCTGTCAGGTCCAGCTGCTGCTGCTCTCTCATCCTTTGCCCACTGAAATGTCAGACCCGCGGCAGTGGCATCAAATTAACACCGAAACGAGGGGAAAAGCAGCAGGTCTTTGTTTATTTACTCCAACCTGCCTGTCTGATCTCATCAGCGCTCCCACCTCTCCCCCTTCCAACACTCATGTGTCTGAAAAGGAAGCAAAAAAGACCAACCTTAAAAGCTGATTTTCCCGTCTGGCTGCTCCTTGCTTTGAATAAAAAAGCTTTCTCAAGCCAGGAACCGACTACCAAAGCAGCCAAACTATTTATACCCACAGTCGCTGGTTGACCTGTCAGATAAGCAGGAGGTTAAGGAGCCAGAAACATCATATGACTCCAAGGATAGGCTCTTTTTTTGTCTGTAAATAATGTTCTGAGGTAACTTTTGCAAACAACTGAATGAACCACACACGTTTCTGCTCAGCTGTGTTTACTCATCTGTGCTTTTCCCACTTCGCTGAGACCTTTCCCTGTTATTGCATATTTTTATAGTTATTGATAGGACTGGAGGGGTTTTTTTTTGTTTGTTTTTACATCCTTTCCAAAGTCCAAAAGGAGTGGATTCAATTGTTTGCTATAACTGTAGCTCTAATTCCCAGGGTTGATTTGTCTTTGGAGCAGAATTTAGATTCCACATTGCTTTTATTAGAAATAAAGAAGCATTAAAATCCAATCTAACGCTGAGCGAGACATCCAATTCAGTTATTCAATTTTCATGGCTGTATGAGTGTGGGACTTTAGTTCAGTGAGGAAAGGCTGTGTTCTGCTCAGGTACATGCTGGGGCAATGAAGTACTTTCTTTTCCAGTTCCAATTTTCTGATGGAAAAGAAAATAGTTGGGTTTTCTGGAGGTTTTGGGTTTTTTTAATAGTATTTGCTGTGAGTATTTTAATTGAATATAAAACCCTGAAATTTTGCTGCAGAAAAAAAAATATCTGAAAACTAATTCAAGTTGAAGAAACTCCACTTCTCAGTTCTTGGCAAACCTGCAATGTTGTCACTTGACTGTTTCCTCAGTCCTATATGTATTTGGCATCTGTATTACAAAATCTCCAGTCTGAGCCATTTATGTCCTGAGTTTTGGCCAACAAAAACAACACAAGGAAGTTCAGCTGGAGATAAGAGTTGCCTGACTCAGCTGCTTCCAGTCACTCCCAGTTTAAGGAGAATGCTGTTGTTTTGCTCTTGATTCCACATAATGAATCATGAAGCATCTTAAAAGGTTCAAAGGTGATCACATTTCAAGCTGCAGAAAGAGAGTTGGAGTCTCTCAAGAAGTGTCCAAGCCCAGGTTGGACGGGGCTTGGAGCAACCTGGGAGAGTGGAAGGTGGAATGAGATGAGGTTTGAGGTCTCCTCTAAGCCAAAGCACCCCGTGGTTCTGTGAATTTGTGATTCATTCAGTGTTAAGCCACAAAGGGGTGGCACAGCCACGNAGCTGGAGATAAGAGTTGCCTGACTCAGCTGCTTCCACAGTCACTCCCAGTTTAAGGAGAATGCTGCTGTTTTGCTCTTGATTCCACATGATGAATCATGAAGCATCTTAAAAGGTTCAAAGGTGATCACATTTCAAGCTGCAGAAAGAGAGTTGGAGTCTCTCAAGAAGTGTCCAAGCCCAGGTTGGACGGGGCTTGGAGCAACCTGGGAGAGTGGAAGGTGGAATGAGATGAGGTTTGAGGTCTCCTCTAAGCCAAAGCACCCCGTGGTTCTGTGAATTTGTGATTCATTCAGTGTTAAGCCACAAAGGGGTGGCACAGCCACGTGAGCACCACGATTATCTTGTGAGGTGGAGGTTAATGATTAACCTGGTGATGGCAGCACC